>RXON01002698.1:0-80603 GCA_009667805.1 Leptobrachium leishanense | reverse complement strand
TTGAATCGCAGCGTGCCTCCCTGACGCTCAGCACGCGGCTGGGAACAGTCCCCTCCATGCTTCACAGCGTGCCTCCCTGACGCTCAGCACGCGGCTGGGAACAGTCCCCTCCATGCTTCACAGCGTGCCTCCCTGACGCTCAGCACGCGGCTGGGAACAGTCCCCTCCATGCTTCACAGCGTGCCTCCCTGACGCTCAGCACGCGGCTGGGAACAGTCCCCTCCATGCTTCACAGCGTGCCTCCCTGACGCTCAGCACGCGGCTGGGAACAGTCCCCTCCATGCTTCACAGCGTGCCTCCCTGACGCTCAGCACGCGGCTGGGAACAGTCCCCTCCATGCTTCACAGCGTGCCTCCCTGACGCTCAGCACGCGGCTGGGAACAGTCCCCTCCATGCTTCACAGCGTGCCTCCCTGACGCTCAGCACGCGGCTGGGAACAGTCCCCTCCATGCTTCACAGAGACGACAGGCACAGTGGAAGGATTCTGCATTGTGCAGAGGGCTTGGAGTCTGGACGTGTTCGGAGGACAGAAGTTGGGATCGGATGGTGGTGAGTATATACCCGAGTGTCACGGTTATATTGTGCTTCTGTTGCAGGAAGCCATCACCAGAAGATGGCCGCCCGGGGGGGGGGGGGGGTGGTCAGGCCCCAACCCACATGGGTGCCATGGGGCCCTGCAGCCGAGTGGGGCCTGGTGAGGATGAGCAGGGGTGGATTCCATGCAGGGGTGCCCAGTCTAGAGCGGGCGGATGCACGAGTGTGCAAGTCACGCGGTCTGGCCAGTCAGGTGGTACAGACTCGGTACCACCTGACTGGCCAGACCACGTGACCTGCACATGCGCAGCCGCCTGCTCTATCTTCAACGCAGACTCTCAAGCTATTCCAGACTGGGTTGGAGGGGGCAGTGCATGAATTGTTCGTCGGGTTGGAGGGGGCAGTGCCCGTCAGGTTGGAGGGGGCTGGAAGGGGCAATGAGTTACAGATGCAGGAGATGAGTGGCTGCTCCATCCTCTCCAGTAGATGCCCATTGCAGTCCCAGCACTGCAAGATGAAGGTGTGTGTGTCATTATCCCGCAGAGCTTGCACTCTTTGTCCATCACTCCAGACTCGGGTGGGGGGCGAGAAGGCTGTTGAAATTAATTTGTAATCTGGGTGCGACAAAAGAAAAGCACCGATTCGATGGAAAATTTGTGATTTGCAGGGTCCTACTGCAAACGGCCTCAAACAGCAGGTTATATATTGCTGGTGCTCAGGTACGTACTTTCAGTTAGGAGGCGGCGCGCACAGGTACATAATATTTCCAGTTAGGAGGTGGCGCGCAGGTACGTACTATTTCCAGTTAGGAGGTGGCGCGCACATGTACTATTTCCAGTTGGGAGGCGGCGCGCACATGTAATATTTCCAGTTAGGAGGCGGCGCGCGCAGGTACGTACTATTTCCAGTTAGGAGGCGGCGCGCACATGTACTATTTCCAGTTAGGAGGCGGCGCGCACATGTATTATTTCCAGTTAGGAGGCAGCGCGCGCAGGTACGTACTATTTCCAGTTAGGAGGCGGCGCGCACATGTAATATTTCCAGTTAGGAGGCGGCGCGCGCAGGTACGTACTATTTCCAGTTAGGAGGCGGCGCGCACATGTATTATTTCCAGTTAGGTGGCAGCGCGCGCAGGTACGTACTATTTCCAGTTAGGAGGCGGCGCGCACATGTATTATTTCCAGTTAGGTGGCAGCGCGCGCAGGTACGTACTATTTCCAGTTAGGTGCAGCGCGCACATGTATTATTTCCAGTTAGGTGGCAGCGCGCGCAGGTACGTACTATTTCCAGTTAGGTGGCGCGCGCACATGTAATATTCCAGTTAGGAGCGGCGGCGCACATGTAATATTTCCAGTTAGGAGGCGGCGCGCACATGTTTATTTCCAGTTAGGAGGCAGCGCGCGCAGGTACGTACTATTTGCAGTTAGGAGGCGGCGCGCACATGTACTATTTCCAGTTAGGAGGCGGCGCTTTTCCAGTTAGGAGGCGGCGCGCACATGTAATATTTCCAGTTAGGAGGCGGCCGGCCAGGTACGTACTATTTCCAGTTAGTGGCAGCGCGCACATGTAATATTTCCAGTTAGGAGGCAGCGCGCGCAGGTACGTACTATTTCCAGTTAGGTGGCAGCGCGCGCAGGTACGTACTATTTCCAGTTAGGAGGCGGCGCTTTTCCAGTTAGGAGGCGGCGCGCACATGTAATATTTCCAGTTAGGAGGCGGCGCGCGCAGGTACGTACTATTTCCAGTTAGGTGGCAGCGCGCACATGTAATATTTCCAGTTAGGAGGCGGCGCGCACATGTAATATTTCCAGTTAGGAGGCGGCGCGCGCAGGTACGTACTATTTCCAGTTAGGTGGCAGCGCGCGCAGGTACGTACTATTTCCAGTTAGGAGGCGGCGCTTTTCCAGTTAGGAGGCGGCGCGCACATGTAATATTTCCAGTTAGGAGGCGGCGCGCACATGTAATATTTCCAGTTAGGAGGCGGCGCGCGCAGGTACGTACTATTTCCAGTTAGGAGGCGGCGCGCTCACATGTAATATTTCCAGTTAGGAGGCGGCGCGCGCAGGTACGTACTATTTCCAGTTAGGTGGCAGCACTCTCCTGGTCTTGTAGTAACGAGCCAGACGGTGGATTCTGCTTTCAATGAGAATCAGACGGAACTTTGCATCTTTATCCTAAAATAAATAAAAACCCACAATAAAGAAAAAGGTCCCCGGATGTTGAAAGTCATTACAATGTACCCAACATGCTTGTGTTTATGGGACTTGTGGTCATTTATCCAACATTCCTGGCCCCGGAAGGTTCTGTTTTCCTCCACACCGGGTCCATCGGCCAGAGAACATTCAGAAAAATTGGATACGAAGTAAACCTCAGTCTGGGAAAAGCCCAAATTCCCGAGGACTTGCAGCCAGACGCGGCGTCTCATGTTGGGAAAGGCACACCGGTAAACACCCACCGATGCCATGTTAGCATTTCCACTTTATCATTGGTGTTTCTGGGCCGTGCGATGCTCCATGGGGAAGCTCCTATCCCACTCTCATGACCCCCAGCCAACGCTTCGCCATTACCTTCCTGTTCCTCTCAAGGTGTTTGCGCACAGCGACGGCTTTCTTGATTAGGTGGTACAGGTCCTCGGGAAGGTCCGGCGCGAGCCCCCTGGACTTCAGGATTCTGAGTATCTTGTTACCAGTTACAAAGCGAACCTGGGCAACACCGTGAGAATCCCTGAGGATGACACCTGCAGGAGCGCAGTACAAGAAAAGGTGCGTCAGCAAAATAACGTCATAAAACCACCACTTTATCTTCCTGTCAAGGGACCTTCCAGGCGTCATGTGACCAGATCCACAAAAAAAAAAATACAATGAATGAAATGTATCCACGTAATTTAGGAAGCAGCTCAGCCAATCAGGAGACACTGAGCCGGAGGGTTAAGGTTATCTTAATCTTTTTATTAGATCCTCCCTCAGCTGTAAAGGGGCCGCACATGCAAACCTTGTGCCCACACGCAGGTATGGGGCCGCACACGCAAACCTTGTGCCCACACGCAGGTCAGGGGCAGCACACGCAAACCTTGTGCCCACACGCAGGTCAGGGGCAGCACACGCAAACCTTGTGCCCACACGTAGGTCAGAGGCAGCACACGCAAACCTTGTGCCCACACGCAGGTCAGGGGCAGCACACGCAAACCTTGTGCCCACACGCAGGTCAGGGGCAGCACACGCAAACCTTGTGCCCACACGCAGGTCAGGGGCAGCACACGCAAACCTTGTGCCCACACGCAGGTCAGGGGCAGCACACGCAAACCTTGTGCCCACACGCAGGTCAGGGGCAGCACACGCAAACCTTGTGCCCACACGTAGGTCAGGGGCAGCACACGCAAACCTTGTGCCCACACGCAGGTCAGGGGCCAATAGGTGGAGAGCTTTATAGGAGTCTCCATATGCATTTCAGGGGGCACCGGAGCCTCTTTACAGAAGGAGGTGGGCATCATGAACTCAACGCCTTCACATGGACAGACGTCAAGCCGTGACAAAACCTGCATTGTTGTCTGAGTGAAAGTGCCTGGTCGTCTCGGGGTGTGCTGAGCTCTGGTATATGTGCACAATACACCCCCGTTTCTGATGTTCTTCCATACAAATATAATGCGTATTAATCTCCTTCAGCAGAAGTTACAAAATACAGATATTAACCCCCGAGTGTCAGAAGGACTTTTCCTCTCAGTATCCGTCCTGGTCACAAGGTGGACTTTGGGAACATTAAGCCTTAGACATATTAGTTGCAGATGGTTGAGTCATGTGACCAAACAACGAGCGCGCGAACAACTGAGCGACAAATCGATGTGAAGAGCGGCTCCTCATTATGGGTTAACGGGTCTGGGTACAGCACAGTGTATGCATTGAATGGAGGTGCCTCATTATGGGTCTGGGTACAGCACAGTGTATGCATTGAATGGAGGTGCCTCATTATGGTCTGGGTACAGCACAGTGTATGCATTGGATGGAGGAGGTGCCTCATTATGGGTCCTGGGTACAGCACAGTATGCATTGATGGAGGAGGTGCCTCATTATGGGTCTGGGGTACAGCACAGTATGCATTGGATGGAGGAGGTGCCTCATTAAGGTGGGTCTGGGTACAGCACAGTGTATGCATTGGATGGAGGTGCCTCATTATGGGTCTGGGTACAGCACAGTGTATGCATTGGATGGAGGAGGTGCCTCATTATGGGTCTGGGTACAGCACAGTGTATGCATTGGATGGAGGAGGTGCCTCATTATGGGTCTGGGTACAGCACAGTGTATGCATTGGATGGAGGAGGTGCCTCATTATGGGTCTGGGTACAGCACAGTGTATGCATTGGATGGAGGAGGTGCCTCATTATGGGTCTGGGTACAGCACAGTGTATGCATTGGATGGAGGTGCCTCATTATGGGTCTGGGTACAGCACAGTGTATGCATTGGATGGAGGTGCCTCATTATGGGTCTGGGTACAGCACAGTGTATGCATTGGATGGAGGAGGCGCCTCATTATGGGTCTGGGTACAGCACAGGTGTATGCATTGGATGGAGGTGCCTCATTATGGGTCTGGGTACAGCACAGTGTATGCATTGGATGGAGGTGCTCATTATGGTCTGGGTACAGCACAGTATGCATTGGATGGAGGAGGTGCCTCATTATGGGTCTGGTACAGCACAGTGTATGCATTGGATGGAGAAGGTGCCTCATTATGGGTCTGGGTACAGCACAGTGTATGCATTGGATGGAGGAGGTGCCTCATTATGGGTCTGGGTACAGCACAGTGTATGCATTGGATGGAGGTGCCTCATTATGGTCTGGGTACAGCACAGTGTATGCATGGATGGAGGTGCCTCATTATGGGTCGGGTACAGCACAGTGTATGCATTGGATGGAGGAGGGCGCCTCATTATGGGTCTGGTTACAGCACAGTGTATGCATTGGATGGAGGTGCCTCATTATGGGTCTGGGTACAGCACAGTGTGATGCATTGGATGGAGGTGCCTCATTATGGGTCTGGGTACAGCACAGTATTGCATTGGATGGAGGAAGGTGCCTCATTATGGGTCTGGGTACAGCACAGTGTATGCATTGGATGGAGAGGTGGCTCATTATGGGTCTGGGTACAGCACAGTGTATGCATTGGATGGAGGAGGTGCCTCATTATGGGTCTGGGTAACAGCACAGTGTATGCATTGGGATGGAGGTGCCTCATTATGGTCTGGGTACAGCACAGTGTATGCATTGGATGGAGGAGGTGCCTCATTATGGGTCTGGGTAACAGCACAGTGTATGCATTGGATGGAGGAGGTGCCTCATTATGGGTCTGGTACAGCACAGTGTATGCATTGGATGGAGGAGGTGCCTCATTATGGGTCTGGTACAGCACAGTGTATGCATTGGATGGAGGAGGTCCTCATTATGGGTCTGGGTACAGCACAGTGTATGCATTGAATGGAGGTGCCTCATTATGGGTCTGGGTACAGCACAGTGTATGCATTGGATGGAGGTGCCTCATTATGGGTCTGGGTACAGCACAGTGTATGCATTGGATGGAGGAGGTGCCTCATTATGGGTCTGGGTACAGCACAGTGTATGCATTGGATGGAGGAGGCGCCTCATTATGGGTCTGGGTACAGCACAGTGTATGCATTGGATGGAGGTGCCTCATTATGGGTCTGGGTACAGCACAGTGTATGCATTGAATGGAGGAGGTGCCTCATTATGGGTCTGGGTACAGCACAGTGTATGCATTGGATGGAGGAGGTGCCTCATTATGGGTCTGGGTACAGCACAGTGTATGCATTGGATGGAGGAGGTGCCTCATTATGGTCTGGGTACAGCACAGTGTATGCATTGGATGGAGGAGGTGCCTCATTATGGGTCTGGGTACAGCACAGTGTATGCATTGGATGGAGGTGCCTCATTATGGTCTGGGTACAGCACAGTGTATGCATTGGATGGAGGAGGCGCCTCATTATGGGTCTGGGTACAGCACAGTGTATGCATTGGATGGAGATGCCTCATTATGGGTCTGGGTACAGCACAGTGTATGCATTGGATGGAGGAGGCGCCTCATTATGGGTCTGGGTACAGCACAGTGTATGCATTGGATGGAGGAGGTGCCTCATTATGGGTCTGGGTACAGCACAGTGTATGCATTGGATGGAGGAGGTGCCTCATTATGGGTCTGGGTACAGCACAGTGTATGCATTGGATGGAGGAGGTGCCTCATTATGGGTCTGGGTACAGCACAGTGTGTGCATTGGATGGAGACGCCTCCTCGTTATGGGTTAAGGAGTCCGGGTACAGCACAGAGTATGCATTGGATGGAGGAGGCGCCTTCGCTTTACTCTGTACGGTTTAGGTCTAGGATTGTCAGACATAAACAAGTCTACATTTAGTTTACACCAGTAAAAGGAGCTGCAGCGCAGACCGTGGGGAGGTTGAGATTATACACCGAGACGCACAGGCTTCATTTTATGCCAAACTCTACCGTCAGCAGCAAAGAAAACAAAGTTTTTGAAATTGAAAAAAAGTTTCATATACAATTTGAAAATAATGGAACCAATCACAGTGGGGCAGTCCAGCTTGTGGCCTACTGCCACTGAAATTCTGGACTTGTTCCAGAAAAAAGCAATGGAGAAAGTGATCCCTCCAGATCTGGGTTTTTGTAAACTATGTCTTGGTACGAAAGGGTCAAATTTCACCCAGTAATAAACCTCAAAAAATTGTGGATTATTCCAGCCTTGGTGTTAGAATAATCTTAATTTTAATAAAGACAGGAGGCGAATATTTTGCATTCTCTTTTCTTTACTAAAACATCAGCAGCAAAGGAAAGTTTACATAGCAACAGCAGTAACCAATAAACAAGAGTGTAGTAAGTCCTAGCCACGCCCTCTTGTATGCTGAACGAGCAGGAGAGCCGTGACGTAGAAAGTCCAGAGATCCAAGAAGTAGGAAGAACCCGGAAACTGAAGAGGAGAAAGCCAAGACTAGGCAGGAGTCAACGAGGTGGTCAACTGCAGAACTGGAAACCAACGGGCGTCCGAAAAGATGGGAGACCAAATCAAGCTAAGGAGAAAACAGAGGATACGTGAAAGTACCATGTGATGGAGGCTTGTCAAGCAACAGTTAATGAACTGACGTGCCAAAAAACTAAGAATTATCAATAGTTAATCAAATGAGAAAGTAGCCCTAGGCTAGGCGAAAGAGACATGCAAACCCTACGAAGGGGAAGGAAAAGTAGACAAATAATGGACAAAAGTCGAAGTTGAAATATGTAAATTACATTGTTTTTTTTCTTGTTTAATGAATATAGTAGTAAATCCGGTACAATGTGAACAATCCCGGGCAGGCAAAATATTCGCCTCCTGTCTTTATTAAAATTAAGATTATTCTAACACCAAGGCTGGAATAATCCACAATTTTATATCAAGGCAGGAGGCTTCATATTTTGCAGTTTTAAAGCTGCACTAGAGCCCCAGATGCATGGGAACGAGGACGGAAATAGAAGGTACGGAAAGTAACCGCCCTGGACCAATCAGCCACCGCTAGTATATAATCGGACAGAAAACCCCCCCGCGTCCGCAACAGAGGAAGCCGCCGCGCCCCGCACGGAGTGAGCGCCAAAATGGGGAGCAACGCCTGCTAGGGAGAGCAGCCAGCAAACCCATCTAGAGAGGGTAGGTGAAGAGACAGGCTTGTAAGGAGAGACATAAGAGACCAAAAGTTGGCCTGTCGGAGAGGAGCGCAAAGGACGCAAATGAGAGAAGTAAGTAGTAACGCAACACACAATAGATTTGAGACGACAAACGGAAGGGTCCCGACCCATCAGAACGCCACCCAGGGGAACGTGAGCTGCCGAAATGGCCGAGCGGAACAGATTAACCGTGCGGTATGATTTCCCGGTCCTGGAAAGGTCCACCAAAAAATTAAAGGATTAAAAGGTAGAGGGGCTGAAGCGGGATCCACTTGTCGTTGCACACACCGACACCAAGCGTAGCAGTAGCTCTGTCGCGTGCCAGGAGCCCAGGATTCCCATAATAAGTATCGAGCTGCCTCTGACAGTACTGGCAGCATGCAGGGTCTCCGGAAATCGTCCACGCCACCAGGGGAAGGTTGCCCTCCAAAACCAACGGGTGTGATCTGTCTTGAGGGTGCAGCAGAATGGATTGAAAGGACGGAAGCAGAAGCAGGTGGAGGCAGGAGAGTTCCAGCGTCAGTGGAAACCAGGGCTGAGCGTGCCACAAGGGCGTGAGCAGAAGAATCTGAACCGTCCGTCTGCGGACTTACTGGATCGGCCGCGTGATCATCGGGAAAGGCGGAAAAACGTAGGCTCCTGACGGTGGCCATGGTTGGAGGAAAGCGTCCACTGCTGTCGCCTGCGGGTCTGGAAGCCAGCTGAAGTAGGCCTGCGTCCGACGGTTCAAGCGGGAGGCGAACAGATCGAGATGAAAAAGATCCCAAGTGTCGGAACGTTGCAACATCCAATTTCCAGTCGCTGGAGTCCCTCCAATACCTCGAAAACCAATCCGCCACATAGTTGGAGGAACCGGGCAGGTATTCCGCCGTGAGGGAGATGTTCCGCTCCAGGCAGTAGTTGAAGAGAGAGAGCGTGAGGTCCGACAGGAGCTTGGAACGGGAGCCCCCCAGTCGGGTCACGTATTGGACTGCGGAGATGTCCATCCGGAGGAGGAGAGAGCAGTCCATGAGATCCTGGGTAAAGCTGTGAACGGCGAACGAGCCGGTGATGAGTTCCAAGCAGTTGATGCGAAGCTGCCATTCCTCGGGAGCCCATGTCCCGCCTGTGGATGTGGACTCGCATGTCGCTCCCCAGCCTGATTGGCTGGCGTCCGATTCCAGCACAAAATCCGGCAGCGAGCCGAAGATAGCGCGCCCATTCCAGGCCTCCATATGGTGCAGCCACCATAGGAGTTCCACTCGCACCTCTGGAGTGACGGGAACAAGTCGACTGTAGGAGGGATTGAGGCGAAGGTATGTGGTCTTCAGACATTGCATCGCCCGATTATTCAAGCAATTTTTCCTGGTCCACTGCATTGAGGAAGAGAGTAGGCCTACAACTCTCACCAGGTCCCGGAGGCAGATGGTCTTTTTTTTTTTAAATAGTGAGGACTCCACGTAGGGTTTTCTTGATGGCTCGCAGCTTCTGTGAGGGAAGACGCAGCTGACAAGAGGTCGAATCTATGTCGAACCCTAGGAAGGTGATGGTCTGAGCAGGACGCAGCCCTGACTTGTCTCTGTTGATGATGAAGCCAAGGTCTTGTAAGAGCGTAACCACAAGAGTCGTGTGATGAGCGGATTGGACGGGGTCTTGTGCCAGTATCAGGATATTGTCCAGATATATGATCGGTCTGATGCCCTGGGCCCGTATGAAGGCCATGACTGGTTTAAGAAGTTTCGTAAAGAACCATGGTGCGGAGCTGAGGCCAAACGGCAGGCAAGTGAATAGCCAGAGGTCGCGGTGCCAGTGGAACTGCATATACGGTCAATGGGTAGGATAGACCGGGTCTATCGTGAACCAGTCGCCGTCTCGGAGGAGGTCCCTGAGGTGTATGCCCTCCATTTTGAAGTGGCGATAGGCCACAAAGGTGTTGAGGGCCTTTAAATTTATAACCGGCCGGAGGTCGCCAGATTTTTTGTGTACCAGGAATATATTGCTGAGGAAGCGCGGAGGATCCAGCACGGGAAGAATGACACCCTTCAACTGCAAGGCGCAAAGTTCCCTGTCTATCAGCGTTGCCTCCTTTGAGGAGTAACGGGCCAGAGGCGGGGAAGCAGACTGGACGGGGACCTGGGAGGAGTCTATTAAAAAACCCACCACTGTTCGCAGTACCCACGAATCGGATGTGAGTTTGCGCCATTTGTGAAGGAAATAACGTAACTGACCTGCGACCGGAATGTGTGGAAGCGGGAGCGCAGGAGCACTTACCAGCGGAATAGCGACGTCTGGGTCTGCCGAAGCCGCGACCGACGGGGACTCGAGCCAGGAACGGGCTGGGTCTGTAATGCACTTCTGTGCTCTGGTTCGATGCAAAGCGAGATCTATAGGAATTGTTGTAGCGGCTGGCAACCCGACCTCTTGGTGCGCCAGCCCTGGAGGAAAATAGGGTTTGGGAATGGAAGACCTGCTTCATATTCGATTGAACCTTTTGAAGGTTCGTGAAAACATTAACCTTACGGTTTAATACTCTCAAAAAGAAATCCCCGAACAGCAAGCCCTTAGCTGCCGGACCCAATTCCTTGGTGCACATACTGAGGAGTTTGGCATCCAGCCGAAAAAGTGCCGCCTTACATCGTTCTGACGAGATGCCAACGTTGGCATTACCTAACAAACAGAGCACGCTGTGCCCATTCGCGGACCAACGCTGGGTTGAGCAGACTATTATTAGTTAACGCCTCGTCCGCCATAACAAAAAAATAAGGGAAAGGGGACCGGAGACATCCAGAAGTTTATCCTGGGCGACACGCAGGCCCTGTTCCAAACCAGGGTCCTTGCCAGCCTTCCCCATGAAGGTGACGAAATCCTCGAATTCAGGGGTAAGGGACACCTTGTCCGGTAACGTCGGGCAAGGACATTTGGCCCGCAAGCGTGCCCTATCGGTTTTATCTAGGGGGCAGCGCAGCCAAAAATCGCAAAAACTCCGCTATGTTGTCCGGAGGTAACCAAGCGGAAGACCTGGGGTGCGTAGTTGTGCGCGGGTCGAAAAAAGGTATACCTCGAGCGTCGAGGATCTGTAAGGAGTATCCGTGGAAACCAGGGAGAGTAGTGGCGCTGGCGTGGCGGAAAGAGGCACAACCGCCATGGTGTCAGAACGGGGCTCACCCATTGAGTTTGGAGTACCCGGCGGGTCACCGGCAGACTCTACATCCTCCTCCTCAGGATAGTCAGCCTGGTAGTCATCCAGGTCATATGTTTCCTCACCCTTGGGGTTTGAAACACGGGGGGGGGGGGGGTTTCTTTGCAGGCCCCTTACCCTTGCCAGCAGACTCTGGCCTTTCCAGGGTCTCTTGCGTGATGGCTCGGCGGAGTCGGACTGATTCGAGTGAGAGCCCTTAGATCGGGCCGGAGACTGGGCCCTAGAGAGAACCGGTGGATCTTGCTGGGGAAGCGGGGGAAGGGTCGCCAGCGTTTCAGAAATCGCTGCAAGGAGCCAAGCCTTGAGCTCTTCCTGATTGGAGGGGAGCTGTGAAGGATCCATGAGGAAAAAATATCAGCTTAGCGGGGAATATATATATATTTATCGGGGCTCACCCGATTCTTTGTGGGCTTAGTAGAATCCCTGAAAGAAATGCGCAAATTTTTTTTAAAGCCTGCGGGGCTCACCCGAGGTGACAGTAGTGCCCGGAGGGTCCGTACAGGTAAGCGGAGGCCTTTATGGGTTCACCAGAGCGCAAGGAGCAGCCGCCTGTCTTCGTTGGCTCAGGCACGAGAGGCGGCGTTGTAATGGCGGCAAGCTTAGTTTATACTTTAAAATGGCTGCCAGGACGCAGGTGCAGTTACAAATGCCGCTGGTCACCCGACGGTCCGAGGAGGCATGAAAAAATCCCTGAGCCGCCGGGAGACCAAAACAGATACGCAAAGCGCAACCTGCAGGCGGGAAAGTGCCCACACAGCAGGGATAGAAAAAAAAACTAGGAAAAAACACAGGTTAACGTATACAGTACATGTTCAAAAAACGATGAACCGAAGTTTTAAAGTGAAAAACAAACAATACAATCAAATATAAATCAAATATTGATATTGATTTTTTATGGACATTTACTTCTATACCGACTGAGGAAGGCTTTTTTAAGCCGAAACGCGTCTCGGTAGACCTTGTCCTGGATTTTATTTACTTATTCATTAAATTTTGTTTATTTCCCAACATTTGCTATCTTTCTCCGACCCTTTTTTTCTCCTTGGACATTGGGACCCACCACCGCTGCGACAAAGGGGTTTGGGTTCCCACCCCAAGAGGACCCAGAGCTACATACATTGAGCCTGACATTACGAGGCTCCAAAAATCGGTGAGTGTGTTTCATTTTTTCCTTTTCACATTTGCATATATATGCAGTATTACGCTATGGGAGTGCCGTCTCCCGATTCTCTCCATTTCATCTAGTCTCCAGTACGGACATAAAGAAGGGAAGTGCCACTCTATATTTGGCCGCAGGCTGTTTCTCCTCGAGCCGGGACCTTGTAGGCTCCCATGAATGTGAGTGGTTTAGACCTCCAGCATAATTTGAGCCAATTTTATTCTGACCATCTGCACTATCATCTTTTCCTGTGATGTGCTTTTTTTGAGGATCACTGACAGATAAAAGAAGATCAGCACACCATTCTTCATCATCATTTTTTGAGTATTCCATTACTGTATACTTGAGCACTTTTTTTGCACATTCAACCTAGACTTCACTCTATGCACTTTCATTGACCTTTATATTAATAACTAATAACAGTTTTATCTTTATGATATACATTTTTATTGAATTTTACATTGCTTTTATGGATTTTACATATCCATTGATTTATTAACCTATTAATTGCACTATATGCGCCGTATGGTTTTCCGCTTTTTATCATAAATCAAATAAAGCCTGACATCCAGGAGCTGTTTGTAAAACATCTCACCTGGAGGCCAGCAGCAAGAAAAGAGGGCGTGGCTAGGACTTACTACACGCTTGTTGTTTATTGGTTACTGCTGTTGCTATGTAAACTTTCCTTTGCTGCTGATGTTTTAGTAAAGAGAATGCAAAATATGAAGCCTCCTGACTTGATATAAAATTAGATACGTTTGCTACCACCATTTCAAAATGGAGGGAATTTCATCATTAAAAGACAATTTATTCATCAACTTTGATCTGTGCCGCTAAAGAAGTGGACAGCGCACACACTATTAATGAGCAATTTGTCATTGTCCATCCTGATGTTAAAAACTGGATCAAGTACGCAGGACTTTGATAAGCACGGTTACATCGCCCACGCAAAGTCTATGAGCGAGCTGTGGAGTTCTTTACAGATGACCATGTGGATGAAAATCTGCACGTCGCTTTTGCCAAATTTGAAGAGAATCAAAAAGAATCTGAAAGTCTGTCATCTAAAACAGGGCTCAACAAACCCAGGGCGCAAAGTCGCCATGGCGACAAGAACTGCTGTCCTGGCGCCCCAGGTTTGTCAGGCTCCGCTGACTGCATGGGCAAGCTGCTCCACGCTCACGGCCATGAGCAGGAATTGCTGCCGTCCAGTGTTCTGTCGAGTAAAGCTTCTGGTAGGAGGGAACACCGGCCACCTCTGATGAAATCAGTGCAGGGAGTCAACAGATGTGAGAGGAGCGTCGCAGGGATTCCTTCCCCAGCACTGCCGACACTCTCCTCACATCTGGTCTGTTCTGCGCATGCTCATCTCCCCCTGGTCGATTGGGCAGCAGGGAGCTGGACTGTACCATTACCTGCTATTGTTATATGTAATGTTAAACTGTATTTTTATCTCTAAATACTATTGTTGTATTTGAGAAATTTTCTTTGCAGCTATCGGCTTAAGTAAAGAAAAGATATAATAAAGACACGGAGGCGAGTATTATGCTAATTGTGATTCCCCGGCATGTTAATAGGGGAATCTGGAAAGAACTCCTAAAAAAAGTTTACATTTGCAACAATTTGGTTGATGTATGCTCAGTTTGAAATCCGACAATAGAATCTTCATCTCACCCGAAGAGTTCTGGGCATGTCTACTGGCAAGTGCCCAAAGATCAAGCTGTTCAAAGGATACATAAAATTGGAGCTGCAGGTACGAGAATGCGATCATTGCCGGAAGCTCTATGAGAAGTACAGTTAATAATTTTAATACAAGGACTCAGAGGCTTCTATTGCAATCTCTTGCTTTTTAATACAGCAGAAAACAGAAATGTCGAAAAATAAAAGAAACAACATATATTGCTAACAATGGACCAGTCTAACCCCCCCCCCCCCGTGAGTCAGTCCAAAGTTTATAAGTAGATGCCCCTGTTCCCGCCTTTTCTCCCTCTTTTTTTGCTGCTGGGGAAAACAAGTATAAAATTTGGTTTCTCCAGTTAAATTGTTAGCGGTTTATTTCCGGTCGTCCGGCTCTAACCGAGTTCTTTTAGTATCCGTATCTAGCGTTATCATTGAAGGAATTCCTGAAGTTGTTTTATTCTAGTTTATTCACGATTTCATTTCCACTTCAAATTGCTCGCGCCAGCAGCGTTTGTTAAGGGGCGGGACGCATGCGTTTTTTTTATGTGCTTTACCCCGCCGCCATTTTAGCGTTACCCCACACTTATCAGAATGCCGTTAAAGTCAGTTTCCCGAGCTAGCTCGAAAGATTCTTCCCCTGCAAGGGACTCTTGGTTTGAAGGACAGCGCTTCTCCCATGGATAAATCACCTGATAAGGCTGGTAATTCGACAGGCTCTAGAGCCGCCGGCCATTCTAATCCCACAACTAAAAAAGGGCTAAAAGAGCAGACGGAAAAATGTATAGATATGTGAAGTGCAGCAGTTAACTCCTTCAATGACCATATTGCAAATACCATTATTGGCGACACTGAAGGAGCGGATCGAAGTGTTTATGGGCACCTGGTATAAGTCCCTGCTCGCTATACTCCTGAGAGCCGGTTGTAGGCTCCCCAGAATTGCACGTTCCATCATCTACACTGCAGAGAAGATTATCGTTTGAAGATAAGAACTACTGCCTGGACATACAGTGTGTCTTTCCCACTTTCTCATGGACCTTGGGTCTTTTGAGCACTATGTTGTCATTCAGGTGTTTAGAGAAACCCCCATACACAATATTTAGCGAGTGGGTGAGACACAAATTTCCGGTGGGCGCTTCACCCCTTTTCTGTTTTCTAAAAAAGGGCTAGAGCCCCATATTCAAGCTTCCATAGAATACACAGTTTTCAAAGCGGTTAATGCTCTTTCCACTTTTACCCAGTCCCTTAAAGAAGCGATATTAGAACATAAGCTTGATGAGGTTACGCCGGTTCTCCCGGTTAAAGATTTGGGCGGATCTCTCACCGAGATGAGGCCCTCCGATTCTCCCCTAACAGCCTGACAAAAAAAAGAAAGGCTGGAGGGGCTGGCATCCCCTTAACACTGCCCGGGGATTCAATGCCGGGGACACGCCACGAAAACGCACACATAAAACTCATCATGTCGAGTCAGATTCGATTAAGCGTAGTAAACGCTCTGGCCATTCTCAAAATGATGACCATCCCTCCTCCAGTGGACCGTATAATCCCCAAAATTTGTCTGGAGAGGACGCTTTGGAGGTTTATGCGTCTGACGAGTTGTTTACCGATCAAACTCTAGTTCCCCTACAGGGGGCTGGTTCAAAAGGTCCCATTTACAATCTGATGGGGAACCCCATGTTCGATCCCGAAGCTCTAACTCACCCTAGATCCACAGAGTGGACCCTCACTCCTCAAGTTGAGGCATGGATTGATGCCCATGTGCGCAGGCCTCTTGACAAGGCTTCTAGAACTAGGATGAGAGCGGAGTGTCCCCGACCTACTACCATAGGGAAAATGTGCTTGACCCCGGAGGTTGACAGAATTTTTTTTATAAAATTTGTAGAAACCAAAAGGTTGGTCTCAGAACAGGTATAGACCTGGCTTTTAAAAATTGGCAGGATAAACTCCTGGATGCGATGGGTCCTTTGACTAAACTTTTAGATGTGGCTGAACAGGCTAAACTTAACGACGCTACTCTCGACCCTTATGGAGGTTACTAATTGGGTCCAGAGAGCCATTAGCTTCGTGGGCAATACGAACACAGCTTTGGCTACGGAGAGACGCAAATGTATTTTGCTTAAAATGGATGCGCAACTGGCGGCAGTTGCAGATAATGAGCTTGGGGTTAAGGCCCAAGGAATGTTATTTGGCTGAGGATTTAAGAGATATGTCGGAATATACCGGAGCCGTTACCACGATGGAGAAAGTCACGACCTCGATAAAAAAAAAAAAAAAAAAAAGTGTTCACCGCTGGGGTTTTTGCACAGACCGGCAGGGTCAGGCGTCGTGCTGCCGGCCGTGCAAGGGCAGGTTTCTCCCGCCAGTTCACAGGTTCCGTGGCGTATGACACCTCTCAGAGACTAGAGTCTCCAATTTCTTCCCCTCACGTTCCCAGCCCTGGCATGCCAGAGGCTTTTGAGGAGGACGCAACTTCTGATACAGGTCTCCAGGTACTGCATTCTTTAATCCATCACATGAATGTGCAAGTGGGGGACCGATTAGCCGCATGTCTGCAACAATGGCAAGAGATCATGTCGGATGCATGGGTGTTACACACCATACCAGGATTTGTCATAGAGTTCGTCTCGATTCCTGTTCAGCGCTCCTTTTCCCCACCATTGAGTTTCACTGCGGAGGAGGGAGCACTGGTGGATGCAGAGATTGCAGATCTCCTTCGGAAAGGAGCCATAGAGCGGTCCTCGTGGAAGGACGTACGATTCTTGGGCAATTTCTGGTTCCCAAGAAGGGCGGGGGGAGTTGACCCGTCCTCAATCAAAATGAAAAGCTGAATTTATCAGTAATTTACAACCATTTTCAGACGGAAGGTTTACACCTGTTAAGGGATCTCCTTCGGCAAGGGGACTGGCTGGCGAAGATAGATTTGAAAGATGCCGATCTAACAGTACCCATGGTGGCAGAATCCAGGAGATTACTTAGTTTCCGCTGAAAGGACATCACGTGGAGTTTCCGTTGACTGCCTTTCGGACTCTTCGGCACCTTGGTGCTTCACCAAGCTCCTGAAACCAGTGGCCTGTCATCTCAGATCGCAAGGGGTCCGCCTCATAATTTATCTGGACGACATCCTTCTGATGGCGGAGTCCACAGGGCTACTGCGAATTCATATTCAGCAGACAATGACACTTTTACAGGAATTGGGTTTTCTGGTGAACTCGGAAAAGTAGATTCTTCACCGAGTTCGCTCTCTAAAATTTCTAGGATTCACGGTTCAACCTGTACTGATGTCCCTGGTGCTGCCAGAGAACAAGTGCAAGTCTATCCTCAAGGAGTTGCGTGCACTTAATGTCTCTCCGACCTTGCGAGATCTCACGCATTATAGTACATCCGGCACCTCTCCACTATCGGGCCCTCCAACGCCTGACGGTCCATTTCCTACAGGAGGGTCGGGATTATTCAGATTGGGTTCAGCTTTCGATGGGAGTGCGAGAGGATCTCCTCTGGTGGATCGGGAACCTCCAGTGCTGCAACAGCAGGTCTATCACGACGTCACCGCCCACAGAGACGATAGACTCCGATGCATGTCTGCAAGGTTCGGAACCTTGATGACAGGGGGGGGGGGGACCTTGGTCAACACAGGAGGCTCACAACCATATCAATGGTCTATAATAATTGGCAGGTATGTTTGCCATTCAAAGCTTTCTCAAGTCAGCAGGTCAGGTGTCCGTTCTCCGGATGGACAACTTCCCAGCCGTGAGATACAATTTCCTGGGGGGTCCTCACTACTGACATAGATGGCAACACAGCTCTGGGATTGGTGCTTTCGGAGGCAGATCACGGTGCAAGCCCAGCTCATTCTGGGTGTTTCGAATCTACTTGCAGATCGGAGCGAGACATATGGAGGACTCCGGGGATTGGCGTTTGAACTCGTCAATAGTTGCGACAGAGCTTTGGGGGTCCGTTTCAGATCGACTTGAGTCGCGACTGAACAACTTAGTACCCAACTTTTACAGTTGGCATGCGGATCCAGTTGCATTAGACACGGATGCATTCCTGCAGGACTGGAGGGGACATTGTCATGTTTCTGGAACTCCTGGTGGATTTCCAGCAGTTATTAACGAGAAGTCAGGATCTGTTAAACAGTCAGGGACTTCCTCACCCTCTGTTGCTGCGAGCCTCGGGTCGCGTCCTAGTCTCGGGAAACCTGAGGCGTTCGGAAGCGTTTCGAGCCAGGCTAGAGCACTCATACGGGCCGCATGGGCTCCAGGCACATTGTCCTGTTTGACTCTGCCTGGGCCCAGTGGTCTGGTTGGTGTATGCCACGGAATCTGGATCCCTTTCAAGCCCCTATTGCCTTCATCTTAAAGTTTGGATTACGGTAAGGCTTGTAGAACTATTAATGTTTATCGTTCGGCCTTGTCAGTCTATCATGTGGGTTTCCAGGGGATTCCGGTGGACAAGCATCGCTTGATCTGTCGTTTACGTTGAGGCATTCGGTGTTCAAGACCCCCGCTCCCTCGGTATTCGGAGACTTGAGATGTGGCAATCCTGCTCAATTTCTTGAGTTACTGGCCCTCTAAATCAAGTTATCGTTGAGACAGCTTTCAGCCAAACGTTTGGCCCTTCTGTCTCATCTCGTGCAAGACGGTAGGGGATGTCCAGGCCTTGGACTTTCAGGTCTTTTGTACTGGAAGGGGTTCAGTTTGAGGTTTCCCAGACTAAGACGTCTATAAAATCAGTGATTTACCCAGCGCTTCCTTCTCAACCGGCCCTGTGTCCTGTAAATTGTTTACGAGTGTATGACGCATGTACGTTGCCGCTACGAACAGATGGTGTGTCGCCTCTATTTCTTTCCGCGCTCCGCATGCCGCGGTCGGTTCCACTACTCTGGCCATTGGCTTAAGTGGCTGTTGGCGCAGGTGGATATTTCTAGATTTGGGGCTCATTCAGTTCGTAACGCGACTGCATCTGCCGCGGTAACAGCGGGTTGTCGGTTGAGGATTTGCTCAAATCGGCTGATTGGTCTAGAGAGACCACCTTCCGTACCTTCTATTTTAAGCAGATTGTTCATTGGTTGTCCACTCTTATGGACCAGCTTTGAACTTGCAATAGGAGCCTCTGAGTCCTTGTATTAAAATTATAGAATTTAGATAAGTTAAAATTTTAGTAAAGGACTCAGAGGCGAGTATTGCCCACCCTGCCCTCCCAAGGCAGACTCCAGGGTTGATTGCGCGTTCTCATTGTCGCGCTGGTGTCTCACCCTTTTTATTTTCAGCTCAGTGGGATGTTGAGGTCCGTCTGTTGGCAGTTCCTGCTCTTCTGATGTCCGGCTGGATCGTATTTCTTCACTTCCACGCCTAGTAATCGTTGGCAAGAAAAGAGAATAGGAGGGAACAGGGATCTACTTATGGACTGACTCACCGGGGAAAGGGGGTTGGACTGGTCCATTGTTAGCAATATGTTGTTTCTTTAAGGTCTGTTATTTTTTGACATTTGTTTTGCTGCTGTATTAAAAAGCAAGAAAGAGAAGCAATACTCGCCTCCGAGTCCTTTATTAAAATTCTAACTTATCGTCATACTTAGCTAAATTCTATAATTTTAAATCAGCCATTTCAGCAGATCACCAGGATATTGTTGGAAACCCTGTGGCGCAACACAGATTAGTATGTAGACTTATTCGACGCGTCCTACTTCACGTCCACAACATACTTGAAAACGAGAGAAATCTCAATGTATCCTTCATAAATCACTCGTTTACCTGAGGTTAACACAGTTTTAGATCTTCTGGATCAGGGGCTTCTAACAGACTTCGCTAACAATACTCTTATGCCTAATTTCATGTAAAGAGTCTGACATCCGGGCTTTGGATCTGTCAAGACGCTCTTTTATCCCACTGGGTGTCTCATTCTCCATATCTAGATGCACAAAACTGACGTTTCTCAGGGTTTCATTTTTCAGCTTTTCCCCCAAAAGCCAAACCTATGCTGACAACACTGTGGTATAATGGGACCGACAACCCCCCACACACACACTCACCGATTTGGGACGGGGTTAACCCTTTCTTGGCTAGTTTGTAAATCTGCTCCTTCACATCATCAGACGTCAGTTTCAGCCACTGAGGGAAAAGGAGAAGCCGTGAGAAAGGAAACAACCCACCGTCTAGGCGCGCGCCCGCCCCTCCCCATCAAGACGCACGCCCCCCCACAGCCCACCCCGTCTAAATGCGCGCCGCCCCCCGTCAAGACGCCCGCAGGCCCCCCGGCAAGACGCCCGCAGGCCGCCCGCGCCCCCGTCAAGACGCGCGCCGCCCAACATGCCGCGCGCCGCCCAACATGCCGCGCGCCGCCCAACATGCCGCGCGCCGCCAACATGCCGCGCGCCGCCCAACATGCCGCGCGCCGCCCAACATGCCGCGCGCCGCCCAACATGCCGCGCGCCGCCCAACATGCCGCACCCCCCGTCAAACGTACACACACACAGTGCCCCCCCACACACAGTGCCCCACACACACACAGTGCCCCCCCCCCACACACACACAGTGCCCCCCACCACACACACACACAGTGCCCCCCCACACACACAGTGCCCCCCCACACACACAGTGCCCCCCCACACACACAGTGCCCCCCCACACACACAGTGCCCCCCCCCACACAGCCCTGTGAGTTTCACTGCTGACCATGTGAAGCCTTCAATGACATCCCAAAGCGTGTGCAGGTCAGACACTCCCACCTGTGGCCCTTACATCCCCCTGCACGCAGGGATTGATTGACACTTACCGTGGGGACACTGCGTCTGTACGGCAGAGCTGACTGGGACAGGCCCTTCCTGTGGGGGGGGGGGGGGGAGATAGAGAGATATTAACCCATAAAACTCCACCATAAAAAGCCCTGCAGCATGTATAACTCAATCCTCAGCCACGCATGAAATATACATGGCACAGACGGCCCCCCTTACCCAAGAAACGGGGCATCACCCGAGACCCCCCCTTACCCAAGAAACGGGGCATCACCCGAGACCCCCCCTTACCCAAGAAACGGGGCATCACCCGAGACCCCCCCTACCCAAGATACGGGGCATCACCCGAGACCCCCCCTTACCCAAGATACGGGGCATCACCCGAGACCCCCCCTTACCAAGATACGGGGCATCACCCGAGACCCCCCTTACCCAGATACGGGCATCACCCGAGACCCCCCCTTACCCAAGATACGGGGCATCACCCGAGACCCCCCCTTACCCAAGATACAGGGCATCACCCGAGACCCCCCCCTTACCCAAGATACGGGGCATCACCCGAGACCCCCCCCTTACCCAAGATACGGGGCATCACCCGAGACCCCCCCCTTACCCAAGATACGGGCATCACCCGAGACCCCCCCCTTACCCAAGATACGGGGCATCACCCGAGACCCCCCCTTACCCAGATACGGGGCATCACCCGAGACCCCCCCCTTACCCAAGATACGGGGCATCACCCGAGACCCCCCCTTACCCAAGATACGGGGCATCACCCGAGACCCCCCCCTTACCCAAGATACGGGGCATCACCGAGACCCCCCCCTTACCCAAGATACGGGGCATCACCCGAGACCCCCCCTTACCCAAGATACGGGGCATCACCCGAGACCCCCCCCTTACCCAAGATACAGGCATCACCCGAGACCCCCCCCTTACCCAAGATACGGGGCATCACCCGAGACCCCCCCCTTACCCAAGATACGGGGCATCACCCGAGACCCCCCCCTTACCCAAGATACGGGGCATCACCCGAGACCCCCCCCTTACCCAAGATACGGGGCATCACCCGAGACCCCCCCCTTACCCAAGATACAGGGCATCACCGAGACCCCCCCTTACCCAAGATACAGGGCATCACCCGAGACCCCCCCTTACCCAAGATACGGGGCATCACCCGAGACCCCCCCTTACCCAAGATACAGGGCATCACCCGAGACCCCCCCCTTACCCAAGATACGGGCATCACCCGAGACCCCCCCTTACCCAAGATACAGGGCATCACCCGAGACCCCCCCCTTACCCAAGATACGGGGCATCACCCGAGACCCCCCCTTACCCAAGATACGGGGCATCACCCGAGACCCCCCCTTACCCAAGATACGGGGCATCACCCGAGACCCCCCCTTACCCAAGATACAGGGCATCACCCGAGACCCCCCCCTTACCCAAGATACAGGGCATCACCCGAGACCCCCCTTACCCAAGATACGGGGCATCACCCGAGACCCCCCCCTTACCCAAGATACGGGGCATCACCCGAGACCCCCCCTTACCCAAGATACAGGGCATCACCCGAGACCCCCCCCTTACCCAAGATACAGGGCATCACCCGAGACCCCCCCTTACCCAATACGGGGCATCACCCGAGACCCCCCCCTTACCCAAGATACGGGGCATCACCCGAGACCCCCCCCTTACCCAAGATACGGGCATCACCCGAGACCCCCCCCTTACCCACAGCGCATGAATTACACATGGCAGCACGTTTCACGTATCGCCTGGAGGAAAACATGGCGGATCTGCTGCCTCAGCTCAGCATGGAGCATCCGGGAAACAGCAAGACCAACCAGAAATCGGCGCCAAACCGGAGGGGGGTCAGAGTGTTTCAGCCGGTGGGAGGGGGGAGACCCGGCGGGGATATAGCGGGGGGGGGACTCGGTGTGGTTATAGCGGGGGGGGGGGTTCGGGGTGTTCTAGCCGGAGGGGGGGGGGACTCGGTGTGGTTATAGGGGGGGGGGGTTCGGGGTGTTCTAGCCGGGGGGGGGGGGACTCGGCGGGGATATAGCGGGGGGGGGGGACCCGGCGGGGATATAGCGGGGGGGGGGGAGACCCGGCGGGGATATAGCGGGGGGGGGGACTCGGTGTGGTTATAGCGGGGGGGGGGGAGACTCGGCGGGGATATAGCGGGGGGGGGGACTCGGTGTGGTTATAGCGGGGGGGGGGACTCGGTGGGGTTATAGCGGGGGGGGGGTTCGGGGTGTTCTAGCCGGAGGGGGGGGGGGGAGTCGGTTGGACCCGGGAAGGACGCTGTATCACCCGATGTCCGCGATAGATTGCAGCCGGTGGATGACGCAGACGGCTCTGAGCCCGCACGAAAGCGTTTTATTGGCGGATTCGGCGCTTACCCCGGAGCGTGCATGCGACCCATGATGGCGGCGGCGGAAAGAGAGAGACAGGAAGTTGGCGGCTCGTGTAGACAGTCAAAAGCGGAACTGCGTCACTACGTGGGCGGAGACAGAGGCGAAGGCTGTGCCCTCAATGGAGGGGGTGTGGCTCTAATGTCCTTAACAGTCACGTGACCTGTGTGACGTTCCTTGTCACGTCACGGGTTTCTTTCCTGCTCCTTTTCTTTGGTGTTTTATGACATTTTTATAATCCGGGAATTCATCAGATTAATGGGAGATTATTTTCCTTTGAGAAAGTGAAGAACAGGATCCGGTTCTTTATGGAATAAAAACCGGAGCTCCACCCCCCCAGGCTCTGACACCTCAGCCCCTCCCATTCACACGCCCTTATGCAGCCCCACAGAAACCTGAGGCCTGTTCAATACCTCAGCAGCTGCTGAATTGCTGCAGCAGTGTCGTTGAACCCTTTGGATGCGAATTTTGAATCCAAAATGGCCGACGATTTCTTAATGAAAAATTCAGATTGTTTTTCGGATCACTCGGGCAAAATATAATAAAGAGAAGCAGTCAGCACAATTCCGTTTTGTACGCACACACCACAAATGATAGTTTTTAATGAATAAACGTTATGTTTACTTCTGAGACAATATATAAATTGAGCTGTAATATATGTCTATGTGCAGGGGGAAATAATAAATAAATATTTTGTGCTTTGGTGAACAAAAACCTCAAAATTAACATTGCTGTACGGAATTGTTACTTGCTTCGTGGCGGCGGCCATCTTGCTGTAGGGCATTGTTACTGGCTTCATGCGGCGGCCATCTTTAAAACGTCACACTCAGCATCTCCTCGGGTCGCTGCAAGTGCTAGGTTAGCACTGCTGAGCGCTGAGCGGTTGAACGGCGTTCAATGCAAGCTGCTAACTTAGCACTTGCAGCGGCTGAGGTATTGAACAGGCCTCAGGCGACCATCTTGTTCAGAATATTGGTTCACTTAAATATAACTAGGCAGGTTTTAGCTGAAACTAGAAGCAGGCATACGTAGAAATTTAGGAATGTGCTGAGATTAGCAGAAAGACAATTAAAGCGCTGAGAGAAAGATCTCTGCTGTTCCAGGCACAGAGAAAGATACATCAAGGTCGTTGGGGCCCGCAGAAATACAAAGGAGTATAGAGATCAGACCAGGTGCCATTTGTAACAAATAATTGAAGGCGCTAGGGAACCAGGCACAGCCCGGAACAGTAGGAGTGACTAATCATGATTTATTGTTACTAACACAAAGTTTGCCAATTTACGGCCAATTAATGAAATGTCTTTTGTATTAGACTAAGGGAGGTACTAATGTAGCCGGAGTCAGACAGGTTCACTTCATTAACGGCGCCGGACCAGACACAAGCAAGGATTGTCCAAACACGAGTCTCTTCAGGAAAGGCAAGAGTTTATTGTGTCGTCACACAAGTGCTCACACAGGATTGAATCGCTTAGAGTGAGCCCCGATTACACAGAGACATGAGGTTTTATGCCCCAAATACATAATTAGGTACATCCCCATTAGCCCACCTCCCTATGACACTCTATTCCACCCCACGTGGGTTAATACCTCCCATCATTAATTCGAACACAAAAAACATTCCACATATAACTATAAATTGATACACTTCTCGTTAGTTTGACAGTCTGTGATTTGTTTGTGCTGTCTTTCTCCGGGCAGTGCCTCCCTCCCTATCGGCTATATTTATTCAGATGGCCTGGGGCCGGTCTTCTATACTCCTTCGTCTTTCCGCGGGCCAACGACCTTGGAGTCGCTTTTCTCCTCCGTGCCAGGAACAGACAGAGATCTTTCATAAAGCTTTAATTGCTTTTCTGCTAATCTAAACGCATTCCTAAGTTTCTACGTATACCTCATTCTAGTCTCAGCTACAAACCTGTCTAGTTATATACAAGTGAACCAATATTCTGAACAAGATGGCCGCCTGTGTACAATGGCGGCCGTCTTCCAGCCTATTTCCACTTCATTCCCCCCTTGGCTCAAGTGTCAGGATCTTTTCCTGGCACTTGTAGCCATTACACTCCACTATTCTGAAACTACTGAAAAAGGGGGGGTTTCTTTCACTGGGAACATACCCTGTGGAATTATCAGTGGTATCTTCTGTGTTTGTGTAGATATCAGTATCCCTATGATCAAGATCACCACTATCATAAGTATCATGGATCCAATCTTTGAGATGAATCTCAAGATGGAACCAAACCATTCTCCCATTGCTCCAAAGCCCCGGAGCGGATTCCAGCCTTCGGCAGCAATCCTCCTGGCTGTGCCCTGCAACTGTGCTACCTTCTCCTGATGATCTTGAATTACCTGGTAATAGTCTGGGACTTTGTGTGTAGTGTTTCTGATGAAGGTGCAACATTCATAGTGCATTGTCATTTCACACAATCCATTCAAGGCCGCACTGATCTGCTCAAGCGCCATTTCATGTATCATTTGCACCTTTCGTAACTCACGCATTTCCAGATTCAGCAGCTGGATATCCATACTGGTTCTATTCAGAATCTCATCCATCAGATTGACATAGCTATTCAATCTCCTCATCATCTCTCCTCCCCATCCAGTCCATGCTGGCAACCATGTCCATATTCGATCCATCTTCGCAAACAATTCTCTCTTCGGTCTTTCAAACACCAGTGGGTACCTAGGGTGTAGTTCTGTGTCTGTGTTTGTGTCTTCTCCCCTTAGTTTCTGGATTGGGACCAGCTTAGCCAAATAACACATTCCCGTTATTGTTGGTGGTACCCATGTGTAACACACCTTTCACAGCACACCTGGTACCCTCCTGTCACTATAAATGGTGATGAATGTAGTGTTCCCTTTGATATCTCTATCGCAAGGTGTCTCAGCGTTCTCATCATATCCACTGCACCCTGCCTCCCATTGGTCACATTCCCAATCACCGCCTCTTGGTCTCTAGTGAGTTGCCTGCATCGTATGTATAAATTAAGTCGCCTTTTGTCCTGTTTTGAATATGTAAATGTATGATGTCCAGTTGAACTGACTTGAGTTACATAACCCACCCTCGTTATTTGTTTCTTTATCTGGTCCTAGTTGAAAACACCATTCTGGTGGATACACTGGTCCTATTATGGGGTACCGGGACTGACTGATTCTGTCTTTTCCCTTTGTGCATCGACAGAATGTATTGTGATATTCCCTGATACAAACATACTCAAATTCATTGGAACAGAGACAAATGGTATATGAATTGTCTCTGGGTGCAGTCTACTACACACCCAGCATGCAGTTTGCCCAGACTTTTTAGCATAGTCATATTTGAATTGCACAAGTAAGTGTCCTCTTGGGTTGGTTCCAGATAGCGCCTCTCGTTTTTGTCTCCACATGGTACGGTTCTCCATCACCGGGTGCGTACCATTCCAGATATGGGAAATATCCACTTTCCCCCATTGCCCGTACAATTAGAGCATGCTCCACGCGAGAGTCCATAAATCAAATTAGCAAGATTAAAATCAGCACCACAAATACCCCGAGTGTCAGAATTCCTTGGGCAATTCTTTTTACAGTCACATAAACCAAATCCTCCCCACACCGGAATTTAAAAAGTAAAGAACATTTCTGGATGATAAGGGTGGGGGCCGGGCCCCTAAAAAGCACCCTGTGGGTATCCCCCGTTGGCGGATGGTCAGGACCTGTGCCCATCAAAACACCCACTTGTTGATCCTCTGTATTATCTGGGTAGGATCATTTAGATACTCATGTGTGGTCTTTGTCAGCTTCAGCCTCAGTGGGTTGGTCTCGTTGTAACGACCTTCCATGTTGGTTCAGGACTGGCTGCGGCTGCTTTTACCCTGGAGTGATATATCCACGGGACCACCTCGGCAACCTTTACTGCTATAGGGTTGATAACAGGACAAAATAAAAAACCTTTCCATTTTTGGACCTAGTGGATCATTTTTCCACTCTTTTACCCATACTGAGTCACCCGGACAATACTTATACAATGAAGGATACAGAAAATGCGGTATATTATCCCCCACCCAAATATTTATTTTCTGCATTGTTTTACCCAGCATTACTACTTGTTCATTTAGTTTAATTTCTCCCAATGCCCGAAGGTCCCCCCTTAGTCCATTAATCAGAGGGGTTGGCCGTCCAAACATAAGTTCGTACAGACTTAGCTTCAATTGGGGGGTTGGTCTGCACCTAATGTACAAAAGGACTATCGGCAGCAAGTCCAACCAGCCTAGTGACGTCTCTTGGCACAGTTTGGACATCAAAATCTTTAGGGTACAGTTCATTCTTTCAACTTTTCCCGAACTTTGGGGCCTGTAGGCGGTCTAGCTTCCAGGTGATGCCCAGTAGCCGGGCAAATTGTTGTAAACAGTTCTGGATAAATGCAGGGCCATTGTCCGACCTATCTCGAGTGGAAGTCCGTAACGTGGTATTATTTCTTTCATTAGACTCTTTACCACTTCTGTCGTCTTTTCAGTTCTAGTTGGGAAGGCTTCTACCCATCCTGTCAAAGTGCACACCATCACTAGTAAATAGTTGTATCCTTTGCAGGGTGGCAGCACTGTAAAGTCTATTTGTAATAATACCATTGGGGATAGCCCGATGGGCCTGTTCTCAAAATAACAAATCTTGTCTGTCTTGTGAATCTCTTACTGCTGGTATAAAAAAATTCATTGCACTTTTCTTCATTCTTGGCAGTCTGTTCTTGATAAGGATCTCCTTGAGGAAGAACCTCACCAGTGGGACTTGATATTCTTCTGCTCCCAATTCTCCCAGACTGTGCAGTATTCGTGTGATTCGTAGATTATTGTGAGAATTGATTGTCAAATTTTCAAAACGTGACGCGAAATTTTCTGCTCGTTCAACTTCAATTTTCTTCGTCTTCCTCCTCTTCTTTGTCTTCCTCCTCCCCCACTATTTTCACGCCGAAGAATTTCAGCATCATCTTGTAGACTCTGCGCAGTCTTTGCTGAACTTCTGA
Source organism: Leptobrachium leishanense (assembly GCA_009667805.1). Lineage (NCBI taxonomy): Eukaryota > Metazoa > Chordata > Amphibia > Anura > Megophryidae > Leptobrachium > Leptobrachium leishanense. The sequence goes on along the minus strand of RXON01002698.1, from coordinate 52,201 downwards.
GGTGTTAACCATTAGGCGTGTCTCTTGCGGATTTAGGGGAGTAGAGTAGAAATTTCGGCCTTGTGTTCGAGTTGGGAAAAACCATTGGATATAATCATGGTTGAGTTCTATCAGTTCATAGTCATCTTGCCACTTGTGCAGTATTATTTCAATGAACTCGCCGTGGGGTTCAAACTTTTTCAAATTCATATAGAACTCGTAATTTGGCATGGAAAGTTGAGGTTCTTGCTTGCAGATCAGTACTTTAGCTTGATCTTCTGTTGGCGGTGGCGGTTTAGCAGCTGCTTTTGCGGCCAGGTGCGCGCGTCTGTTATCGTTTGGAATTTCATCATGGCCTTTTTGGTTGCCACGGCAGTGCATGATGCTGACAGCACTTGGTTTCCATACTGCTTCCAGGAGGGCCGCGATTTCAGCTGCATATTTGATTTGTTGTCCTGAAGACGTAAGTAGGCCTCTCTCTTTGTAGAGTGCACCATGTGCATGGACTGTCATGAAGGCGTATTTGGAATCTGTATAGGTATTTACTCTTTTGCCTTCAGAAATTTCAAGGGCTCTGGTTAAGGCTGTTATTTCAGCTAGTTGTGCCGATATATGGCCTGGCAGTGGCTTTGCTTCAATAATTTCTTCTGTTGAGACTACTGCATAGCCGGAGACTTCTCTTCCACCATCCATGTAGCTGCTACCATCAGTGAATAGCTGTAGATCGTATTTGTCTAGGGGTACGTCTTTCAATCTGGCCTGCTTACTGAACACTTCTTCCATGACTTGGAGGCATTCATGATTTGGATCCTCTTCACAGTCAGGCAGTAAAGTAGCAGGGTTTAAGGTAGCGATGAGGTCCAAATGAACCGTGGGGATTTTCACACATCATGGCTTGGTATTTCGTCATCCGGCTGTTGCTAAACCAGTAACCTCCTTTGACATCCAGCAGAGCCTTGACAGCATGGGGGCACTTGACATGAAGAACTTGTCCAAGGGTCAGCTTGTCTGCTTCTGCTATCAGCATTGCGGTGGCAGCCACTGCTTTCAGGCATGGGGGTAGGCCGCAGGCCACAGGGTCGAGTTGCTTGGAGAGGTAGGCCACAGCCTCAGCCATGAGCCAAAGGTCTGGACCAATACTCCTGTTGCTGTTTGATTATGTTCATGTACGAACAGCTGGAAAGGCTTACTATGATCTGGCAGGCCCAGTGCAGGAGCTTCCATTAAGCAGAGTCTTTAATTTCAGAAACGCTGCGGTTTTGCTCTTCTTCCAATGAAAGGGGTCTAATTCTCTTTCCTTGGTTGCTTGATGAAGCGGCTTGGCAATTTCTGCGAAGTTGGGGATCCACAGGTGGCAGAAGCCTGCAGCTCCCAGGAACTCACGGACTTGTCTCCTGGTCTTTAGTTGGGGTATGCGGCACATTGCTTCTTTCCTTTCTGCCCCTAGTGCACGTTTGGTACCTGTTAACTGGAATCCCAGGTATTTTACACTCTGTTTACATATTTGTGCTTTCTTTTTAGACACTCTGTAACCTGCTTGGCTTTCTGTGGGATATAATATTGTCTTAGAGCCACCGGTTTTGCGCCGGGCTTTAATTCAACTAATCTGGGCGGGTTGTCCTCCGCCCCCACCTCAGGAATTCCAAGGAGTAGTGCGTGCGGATCCAGCGTGGCAGACAGAGTAGGTGCCGTGCGCCATTCTTCCTCCTTTGACATAACTACTGCGATTTTCACAGATTGGGGGTTGTGCGGGCTGGCTGGATTATACTACCGAACAAAACTGCCACCCTCCGGCAGGTTTAATTGAACGTGACCCCCGGGAAAAAACATAATTTGGGCTTGCAATTTGCAAAAGATATCCCGCCCCAGGAGCTGGATGGGACATTCGGGCATATACATATACACATTGTGTAAATAATATTCTCAGAAATATTTTCCCATAGCCCAAAACAGACTCTTAACTACTACATCGAAAAAAAACAATAAAAATAAATCATTCCATCAAAAATCAAACAAAAACATACCTTGTAAAAACAGTAAAGAAAAATTACTTTAATTATTTCTCGAATTAATTTTCTAACCGTTTCATATATTTCAATTTAATTTGTTAATAAATTTTATATTTTAGTAGGCAATATTGTATACTATTACATACTTATTATTATTTATATGCAATAATATAAAAACCAGGACTCCCTTTTCTTTTCTTTTCTATTTAATTCTAGCTCTGAACAAAACTTAAACTTTCGGAATAATATCAACACAAAATATAAACATATATCTTGCACTCAACAGACTTCAGACAAATATTCTATTGTAACACACACTAAAATTAGCTAAACATAGTACGCTGCACAAGTACACAAAGGGTTATTCTTTCCAGCTATCAGAGAGCAAAGAAAAACAACTGCTCCCTCCTTCTTCCCCTCTCTCTTGCAAACAGTCTGTCAGAAAAGGAGGGGCCTATACACCAGGGACGACGCTCAATCTCAACTTTTAATTGAACAGTTTAATAATCAATTAAAAACACAATCGGACAAAATCAGTCTGAACCACACACATAAACTATACAGCACGCAACTATCTCACTCCGTAAAATATTAATTAATTTATATATACTCCCATCGGGCATCTCAATCTTTTCTGGTGGAGCCTCTCTATCTCCTCTACCGATGCACCCTGCTCTTCTTCCTCAGCCATACGGGACGGAGCAGAGGGAGCTGACCGAGACATAGCAGCTGCCTGCTCCCCCCTCTCCGCCCGCGCAATCGCGGCATTCAGAGCCTCCCTAGCTGCCCCATAACATAATAGATAGGACGGGGGTAAAACATTTATTTTCTTCCAGTTGTTCTACTAACACCTCTCTCTCTCTCTTATTTTGGGGGTCCTGTTTCTTATTCCTCCCCGCTATCATTATAAAATGACTCTTATTTTTAATACAATATCTCCATACTTCTATATATGGGTATTGTTCAGGATGTCCATACTGCTCTGTAACTTGGGAATGTACCTTCTGTACTAACTCCGGGTCCATTGACCCCTGCTCTGGCCATCCTGGGACTAAATCGGCCACACAACTGTACACATTACTTTTAATTTCTCTTTTGTCAATTCTACACCATAGTCATGAGTTTTATATAATGCATCGAAATTTCGCACCATATACTCTAGGGGTCTTCCCCTCCTTTACCCTCTTGGGCTTTGATGACCCGTTACCCATTGTCACTCCTGAAAATACTATTTTTGCGATACAAATATCTTATTTCAACAACAGTTAAAATCTACAGTCTGATACTTCAGTCAACAATTTATCCGCATCCACATACGCTTCCCCCTTCAGTAGCCGACTGCAGTCGCCTGAGCCGAAACCGTACGTCCAGGGTCAAATCTCGTATTTGCTTCCTCGTGGAGCGAGTAGGCGCGCGTTCACTCACAGCACTTCGAGTCAATTCATTCACAACACTCATACCGTATCAGATACTTTCAACATAGAATAAAACATAGGCACTTCTACTCTTTCTACTAGCCAAGGGTACTTATCCCCTTCTTTGTGGCTCCTTATACCCCGTAATTTGAACTCTAACTCTTGACTGCTTGTGGCTATGTGCACCCCGTTCCTTGTCTATACTTCCGCCTGCAATTCCAATCTGCCTTATGGATAATCTACCCACTCAGCACCACTATCTCTGCAGCTATCGCTGGCTTCACTATAAGCCCTTTTCACTACACGGCGTACACACTAGGCACTGACTCAGGCTCTTAGCCCAGTCACAGAAAATCCCTCCTCCTTTCCTTTTACCCACGTGGCGAAGCTCTATTTACAAACACTGAACTATGCAACTCCACGCAGCTACCTTCTCCCTCTCTCACAGAACTACCCTTTGATTGGCATTCAATTCCCCCGAATCCAGACACCCGCTAGCCACTCTGGCTCCTCAGCAATGTCAGCGCTATCAGCGGCGGGCTAGATATGCCAATAGGATGGTGGCCATCGCATCCTCTTATCCGTCTATCTCAGTCGGACGTTTCCCTTATATACCGGTATTTCCTTTAGACATACAAAACATAGAAGACACGTTACCTATCGCCGGCGCTGCTCGCTGTTTCCTCGGACTCGGGTGTGTCCCAGCTTCCCGGGCGGGGGGGTCTGTTTGGGACGAGATGAGGTCCACGGTACAGGAAATCTGCTTGGCGCCTGCAGATGTCAGCTCACCTTCAACGGACGCCCCCAACCATCGGGATTCTCGTGCACCTGCAGTCAATATCGCCGCACTGTGTTCAGCAGCCGTTGCCTGTGTCTTGGCAAAAGGCCCGTTATCCCGGCTATCGAGACCCCAGAAATGTAGCCGGAGTCAGACAGGTTCACTTCATTAACGGCGCCGGACCAGACACAAGCAAGGATTGTCCAAACACGAGTCTCTTCAGGAAAGGCAAGAGTTTATTGTGTCGTCACACAAGTGCTCACACAGGATTGAATCGCTTAGAGTGAGCCCCGATTACACAGAGACATGAGGTTTTATGCCCCAAATACATAATTAGGTACATCCCCATTAGCCCACCTCCCTATGACACTCTATTCCACCCCACGTGGGTTAATACCTCCCATCATTAATTCGAACACAAAAATTCCACATATAACTATAAATTGATACACTTCTCGTTAGTTTGACAGTCTGTGATTTGTTTGTGCTGTCTTTCTCCGGGCAGTGCCTCCCTCCCTATCGGCTATATTTATTCAGATGGCCTGGGGCCGGTCTTCTATACTCCTTCGTCTTTCCGCGGGCCCCAACGACCTTGGAATCGCTTTTCTCCTCCGTGCCAGGAACAGACAGAGATCTTTCATAAAGCTTTAATTGCTTTTCTGCTAATCTAAACGCATTCCTAAGTTTCTACGTATACCTCATTCTAGTCTCAGCTACAAACCTGTCTAGTTATATACAAGTGAACCAATATTCTGAACAAGATGGCCGCCTGTGTACAATGGCGGCCGTCTTCCAGCCTATTTCCACTTCACTAACCCACGTGGGGTGGGATAGTGTCACCGGGAGGTGGACTAATTGGGATGTACCTAATTATGTATTTGAGGTATAAAACCTCAGGACACTGTATAATTGATGCTCAGTCTTTGCGATTCAATCCTGTCTGAGCATTCTGTGACGTCACAATAAAAGTTTGCCTTTCCTGAAGAGACTCGTGTTCAGACAATCCTTGCTCGTGTCCGGTCCGGCCTCGTCCCAAGTGAACCAAGTGGATTCCGGTTACATTTCTGGGGGCTCGATAGCCGGGATACGGGCCCTTACCGACACGGTAACGATTGCTGGACACTGTAGCGGTTGACTGCAGGTGCGAGTGATCCCGCTGGTTGGGCGTCCGTTGAAGGTGAGCTGACATCTGCAGGCGCCAAGCAGGATTTCCTGTACAGTGGACCTCGTCTCGTCCCAAACGGGCCACCAGCCCGGGAAGCTGGGACACCCCTGAGTCCGAGGACACAGCGAACAGCGCGGCGATAGGTAAAGTGTCTTCTATGTTTGTATGTCTAATGGAAATGGAAATACCGGTATAAAGGGAAACTTCCGACCGAAGTTGGATAAGGAGACCCACGGCCACGGTCTCGTTAACATACCAAACCCGCCGCCAAAAGCACGGTCAAGCAAAGGGGCCAGAGTGGTAAGCGCGTGTTTGGACCCAGGGGATCGGATGTTAACCAAGGGGTAGAGTCTGTATGTGAGGGAGAAGGGAGCCGCGTGGAGTTGCACAGTCATAGTCAGTGTTTGTAAATAAAGCTTCACCACGTGGACAATAGGAAAGGCGGAGAGATTTCTGTGACCGGGCTTAGAGCCCTGTGTCAGTGCTAGTGTGTACGTCGTGTAGTGAAGAGGGCTCATTGGGGCCAGCGGTAGCTGCAGAGATAGTGGTGCCGAGTGGGTAGATTACTCGTAGGCAAATTGGAATTGCAGACGGGAGTGTAGTTATAGAACGGGGTGCACATTGTCACAAGCAGTCAAGAGTTAGAGCTCAATTAACGGGGTATAAGGAGCCAAAAGGAGGGGCCGAGTACCCTCGGCTAGTAGAAAGAGTTGAATTGTTTATGTATTGTTTTGTGTTGAAAGTATCTGGTACGGTATGGGTTGTGATTGATTGGTGAGACTGCTGTGAGTGAACGAGCGCCTACTCGCATTGCGAGAAAGCAAACTTGAGAGTGGATTCCCAAGGTACGTTTCCGGCTCAGGCGACTGCAGTCCGGCTACTAACGGAGGAAGCGAGTCAGACACATATGAATTGTTGACTGAATTGCCAGACAGTAAAATTCTAAGTGTTTTTGCTAAAGAATAATATTTGTATTGTAAAAAGGTTGTTGCTTTTAAAAGTAACAATGGGTAGCGGATCATCCAAGCCAAGAAAGGTAAAGAAGGGTGAGACGCCCCTAGGGTATATGGTGCGGAATTTTGAAGCACTATATATAACACATGATTATGGTGTAAAATTAACTAAAGAAAAGTTAACGGGAATGTGTACAATGGTGTGGCCATTGCTGGTTCCAGAGTGGCCAGAGCAGGGGTCAATGGACCCGGAGCCAATACAGAAAGTGCATTCCCAGGTCACCGGGAAATGCGGACAGCCTGACCAGTACCCATATATAGCTATATGGAAGTATTGTGTAAGGGATAAAAGTCATTTTATAATGATGGCGGGACGTAACAAGAAGCAGGTACCCCCCAATAAAGAAAATAATAAAAAGGAAAGACCGGTGTTGGTAGAACAGCCGGAAGAGATTGATCCTCTGTCCCCGCCCTATTCATCACATTATGGGGCAGCTAGAGAAGTTTTGCGTGCTGCGGCTGCGCGGGCGGAGGGGGGGAGGCGGGTGGCGGCTACTGCTCCGCCGGCTCCCTCCTCTCCAGCGGGCGGAATTGCGGAAGAGGAAGAGGGGGCAGTGGGTGGAGGAGATAGAGAGGTCCCACCAGGAAAGATCGAAATGCCCGATGGGAGTATGTATAAATTGGTAGACCAAGAGGACAGTGATGGTGATGATAAGAGTGAAGGTGTAAAGCAAGCTGCTACCACTCGCGCAGCGAATAATGTATATAAACCCCGAGATCTATATCAACACAACCCCGGTAAGAGTGGAATGCAGCTGCTCCTACGGGAAGTGTCAGGTCCCCTATTGGAAAACGGAGCATCTGGGCCGGTGCATTACACATATGTTCCATTTACAACAACAGACTTGTTCAATTGGAAAACACATACACCACTGTATTCCACTAATCCCGCGGCAGTGGCCAGTATAATAGAGTCAATTATGCTCACACATAACCCCACATGGGCAGATTGTCAGCAATTAATGCTGACAATGTTCACTACTGAGGAAAGAGCCCGAATAAATAGTAGCGCGCAAAAAATTTTACTTGCCCAAGCCGTAGAAGATGTTAGAGCCCAGCCAGAAGCGTGGGCAGAGGAACACTACCCCAAAACAGATCCCAAGTGGCCGTACAATACCGCTGCAGGCATTGCCCACTTGCAGACGTACCGCACAGCGGTAATAATGGGTGTTAAAGCGGGAGGGAAGAAACCCACAAATATGGGGAATATAACGGATATTGTGCAAGATTTTAAAGAATCCCCAAGTGCATTTCTAGAAAGGTTATTAGATGCATACAGGATGTATAGTCCTATTGACCCTGAAGCAGCAGAGAATCACAGGTTAATTAATTCTTCCTTTGTGGGTCAGTCGCAGAGAGATATACGGAATAAAATACAGAGACAAGATGGGTTTTTGGGTAAAGGTATTAGCGAATTGGTAGAAATTGCTAATAAAGTGTACCATAACCGGGATTTAGAAGAAAAACGGGAGGAGATGAGGAAGCAAAGAGGACATACAGGGGTGGTCGGATATATGGGAAATGGAGGGAGAGGTGCCCCAGACAGAGGGAGAGCGAGGGGACGTGGAGGTAGAGGTAGGGGAGCCCCTAGGGCCCAATCAGTGCGCCTGGTGCCGGGGCGAAGGTCACTGGAAAAATGATTGCCCGGCATTTTTGGCTAAATTTGGTGTGCCGGGGGAAGCTGGGGAATCGGGAGGTCAGGCCCCTAATGGTCAAGTAACAAACGGCAGATATGAGAGAAATGATGGTGCCGGTGCAGGATTTGTTGGTTTGGCGGGGACGTCATTTGAAGGGCAAGGTACATATTGACACGGACCTGGGCCCATCCCGCTCGATAATCACGAGCCCACGGTCACTATGAGAGTGGGGAATAAAGATGAAATTTTTATGGTTGACACCGGTGCCGAATATTCTGTTGTAACACAGCAAATTGCTCCCCCGATGGGAACTGAGATTGATATCGTGGGAGCAATGGGGGTATCCGCAAAGTACCCCTTTCTTGCTTCACGAAAATGTAGTGTGGGTGGGCATAATGTTGAACATGAATTTTTGTATATGCCCGAATGTCCCATCCAGCTCCTGGGGCGGGATATCCTTTGCAAATTGCAAGCCCAAATTACGTTTCTTCCCGGGGGTCACGCTAGATTAGACCTGCCTGAGAGTGGCAGCTCTGCACTGCAGCCCAGCCCAGCCAGCCAGTGCATCCAACCCGCAAAAATTGCAGTAATTATGCCCAGAGAAGAAGAATGGCGTACAGCACCAACGCCGCTGGTTGACCCGGACCTGTACACACTACTCCTGGGAATCCCTGGTGTGTGGGCCGAGGAAAACCCACCCGGGCTAGCTGTAAACAGAAAAAGACTGTCTCTCTGCCACTAAAGCCCTGTTACATCTGCTATGCCTTGCAGGTTACAGAGTGTCCAAAAGAAAAGCACAAATATGTAAACAGACTGTGAAATATCTCGGTTTTCAATTAACAGGTACCACGCGTGCACTGGGGGCTGAGAGAAAGGAAGCAGTATGCCGAATACCCCAACCAAAGACAAGGAGACAAGTTCGTGAATTCCTGGGAGCTGTAGGCTTCTGCCGCCTGTGGATCCCCAACTTCGCAGACATTGCTAAACCCCTCCATCAAGCCACCAAGGGGGGAGAGCATGACCCCTTTCTCTGGGAAGAAGAACAAACAGCAGCCTTTCTGAAATTAAAGACTCTGTTAATGGAAGCCCCTGCATTGGGATTGCCAGATCACAGCAAGCCCTTCCAGCTGTACGTGCATGAACACAATCAAACAGCTACAGGAGTGCTGATTCAAAGTTTCGGCTCTTGGCTAAGGCCCGTGGCCTACCTCTCCAAACAACTTGATCCTGTGGCCTGCGGCCTACCCCCATGTCTGAAAGCTGTGGCAGCCACAGCAATGTTGATAGCAGAAGCAGACAAGCTGACCCTTGGACAAGTTCTTCATGACAAGGTGCCCCATGCTGTCAAAGCCCTGCTTGACGTGAAAGGAAGCTACTGGTTCAGCAACAGCCGGATGACGAAGTACCAAGCTATGATGTGTGAGAATCCACGGGTTCATTTGGACCTCATCGCTACCTTGAACCCTGCTACTTTACTGCCTGACCGTGAAGAGGATCCAAATCATGAATGCCTCCAAGTCATGGAAGAAGTGTTCAGTAGCAGGCCAGATTTGAAAGACGTACCCCTAGACAAATACGATCTACAGCTATTCACTGATGGTAGCAGCTATATATGGGAAGAAAGTCTCCGGCTATGCAGTGGTTTCAGCAGAAGAGATTATCGAAGCAAATCCACTACCAGGCCACACATCTGCACAATTGGCCGAAATAACAGCCTTAGCCAGAGCTCTGGAAATCTCCGAAGGCAAAAGGGTGAATATCTACACTGATTCCAAGTACGCTTTCATGACAGTCCATGCACATGGTGCACTCTACAAAGAAAGAGGCCTACTTACTTCTTCAGGACAACAAATCAAGTATGCGGCTGAAATCGCAGCCCTTCTAGAGGCTGTATGGAAACCAAGTGCTGTCAGTATTATGCATTGTCGTGGCCACCAGAAAGGTCATGATGAAATCCCAAAAGGCAACAGGCGTGCTGACCAGGTCGCAAAGGCTGCCGCAAAACCATTGTTGACAATTGATCAAGCCAAAGTTCTGCTCTGCAAGCAAGAGCCTCAACCTCTCATGCCAAATTATGAATTTTATATGAATTGGAGAAAATTTGAACCCAAAGGCGAGTTCATTGAAATTATACTGCACAAATGGCAAGATGAGTATGAACTGTTAGAACTAAATCATGACTATATCCAATGGCTTTTCCCAACCCAGTTTCAAGGTCTAAATTTTTACTCTACTCCTCTGAATCCTCAAGAGACACGCCTAATGATTAACACCTCAGAAGTTCAGCAAAGACTACGCAGAGCATACAAAATGATGCTGAAATTCTTCGGCGTCAAATTAATGGGGGAATATGGAGAAGAAGATACAGAAGTAATTGAAGTTGAACGAGCAGAAAATTTCGCCTCACGTTTTGAAAATCTAACAACCAACCCTCACAATAATCTAAGAATCACACGAATATTGCTAAATCTGGGAGAATTGGGAGCAGAAGAATACCAAGCCCCGTTGGTAAGGTTCTTCCTCAAGGAGATCCTTATCAGGAATAAGCTGCCAAGAATGAAGAAAAGTGCAATGAACTTTTTTTCATACCAGCAGTGCGAGATTCACAAGACAGACAAGATCTGCTGTTTTTCGCATGGCGATACTATTTCCCGAAAGAAGAATTTGTCTGGGGAAACCGTGGAGAATTGGCACGATATAAAGTAAAACCAGTGGTGGCTGCACTTCTACCGGTGCCACTGAGTGAATGGACACCTGTGTATTCAGAGAAAGAGAAGAAATGGCTGTCAGAAGAACAAGGCGGATATGGAGAAGACGGGTGGTTCCAGTTAGAGAATAGACAAATAGTTCTACCAGCAACACTGGCGCCTGAGATTGTAAGAACGCTCCACGCAAGTACCCATGGAGGAAGAGAAATGATGGAACAGCAATTGGAGCCACATTTCTACGTACCAGGACTGTCAGTAGTCTGCAAAGCAATAGCCCAGCAGTGTGTGACATGCGCCAAGAATAATCCAAGAACGGGCCCGTCTCAACCTCCAGGGAAACAGCCAATCGGGCTGTCTCCAATGGCGTCATTACAGATAGATTTCACAGTGTTGCCACCCTGCAAAGGATACAGATACCTACTGGTAATGGTGTGCACCCTAACAGGATGGGTGGAAGCTTTCCCAACAAGAACAGAAAAGACAGCGGAGGTGGTGAAAATTCTGATGAAAGAAATAATACCGCGCTACGGACTGCCTCTTGAAATAGGGTCGGACAATGGCACTGCATTTATACAGAACTGTTTACAGCAACTTGCCCGTCTATTGGGTATCACCTGGAAGCTACATACTGCCTACAGGCCCCAAAGTTCAGGAAAAGTCGAAAGAATGAACCGCACCCTAAAGACTCTGATGTCCAAATTGTGCCAAGAAACATCACTAGGCTGGTTGGATGTGCTCCCGATAGTCTTATTACACATTAGGTGCAGTCCCACCCCCCAATTGAAGCTAAGTCCGTACAAACTTATGTTCGGGTGGCCTACCCCTTTGATTAATGGACTAAGGGGGGACCTTCGGGCATTAGGGGAAATTAAATTGAATGATCAGGTTGTACTGTTGGGTAAGGCAATGCAGAAATTGAATACTTGGGTGGGAGATAATATACCTCACTTTTGTACCCTCCACTGCATAAATATTGTCCAGGTGATTCAGTATGGGTAAAAGAGTGGAAAAATTATCCATTAGGCCCAAAATGGAGAGGTCCTTATTTTGTCCTGTTATCAACCCCTACAGCAGTAAAGGTTGCCGAGGTGGTCCCGTGGATACATCACTCCAGATTGAAAGTAGCTGCAGCCAATCCTGAACCAGTATGGAAGGTCGTTCTCAACGAGACCAATCCACTGAGGCTAAAGCTATCAAAGACCACAGTCATGAGCCCCTGAGAGGTTCGATTGAAAGCATCCAAGATACTCAACCCTTGGGTGTTCTGATGGATACAGCGAGATCTAACTATCCACTGATGGAAAATGCTGAGAGGGTTATTTTTAGGGGCCCGGCCCCGACCCGTGATCAACCAGAAATGTCTTTTGTTTTTGAAATTCCGGCGGGGAGGGATTGGGTTTATGTGACTGCAAAGAGAATTGTCCAAGGGTTTTTGACAGTGGGAGCAATTCTGGTATTGATTTTGTTTCTCGCACATCTGATTTATGGACTATCACGTGAAGCATGTCCCAAGTGTCCAAGTATCACCAAAAATCGGAATGGCACACACCCGGTGATGGAGAACCGTACCATGTGGAGACAAAAGCGAGAGGCGTCATCTGGAACTAAGCTAAAAGGACACCTACTTGTGCAATTTAAATATGATTATGCTATAAAGTCTGGACAGACCACATGTTGGGTGTGTAGTAGACTGCACCCAGAAACAATTCATATACCATTCGCATCTGTCCCAATGAATTTGAGTATGTTTGTATCAGAAAATGTTACAGTACAGACAGTTGATATGTCCCCCAGCAGCTCCCTCATCCTATAACCTCCGATCCAGGACCAACACCTTACTTGCAATACCACAATACAAAAAGACAGTGGCTCGATCCTCATTTTCCTACAGAGCACCACAATTATGGAATAACCTCCCAGACACCATCAAATCTTCCAGTCTTATGTCACTCAAGAGCTCCTTACTAACATACCTCAATACAGAATGCACCTGTATACATGTAACATAATGACTATTTTTCTACATATTTATTTTCTGTTAATCTGTATATTTGTGTTGTTTTTTTTTTAATATCTTGCATTGTATTACTTTGTATTTCTGTAACTGTAACACTTCAATGTTCTTGAACCCAGGACATACTTGAAAACGAGAGAAATCTCAATGTATCCTTCCTGGTAAAATCCTTTATAAATAAATAAATAAGAGAGAAACCAGAACCATTCAGTCCTGGGCATCCTATAATAGGACCAGTGTATCAACCAGAGTGGTGTTTTCAACTAGGCCCAGATAGAGAGATAGGTAACGAGGGTGGAGCGTGCAACTCAAGTCAGTTCAATTGGACATCGTACATTTACATATTCAGAACAGGACTGAAGGCACATTACATTTACATACGATGCAGGCAGTTCACTAGAGAACAAGAGGAAGAGATTGTGAATGCAACCAGTGGAAGGCAGGATATAGGGGATATGATGAGATGGTTGAGACAGTTTGCAATAGTGATAACTAAGGGAACACTATATTCATCACCATTTATAGTGAAAGGAGGATATCAGGTGTGTTGTAAAGGAGTGTGCTACACATGGGTACCACATACAGTGACGGGAATGTGTTATTTGGCTAAATTGATCCCGATCCAGAAGGTAAGGGGGGAGGACACTAATTCAGATACAATACTTCACCCTAGGTACCCACTGGTGTTTGAGAGACAGAAGAGAGAGTTGTTTAAGAAAGCGGATCGAGTATGGGCTTGGCTTCCGGCCTGGACTGGATGGGGAAGAGAGTTGATGGCAAGAATGAACAGTTATGCTAGTTTGATGGATGAGATTTTGAATAAAACTAGTTGGGATATTCAGTTGCTGAATCTGGAGGTACGAGAGATACGAAAGGTGCAAATGATACACAACATGACACTGGAACAGATTAGTGCAGCTCTGAATGGATTGTGTGAGATGACGATGCACTATGAATGTTGCACATTCATCAAGAATGCTACACATGATGTCCCTGATTATTATCAGGTAATTCAAGATCACCAAGAAAAGGTAGCACAGTTGCAGGACACAGCAAGGAGGATCGCTGCTGAAGGCTGGAATCCACTTCGTGGGTTCGGAGCAATCAGAGATTGGTTTGGATCCATTCTGAGATTTATTTCACAGATTGGATCTATGATTCTGATGGTAGTGGTGATCTTGGTTGTAGGGGCACTACTGTATCGTATAGGGCTTTGCCTATGGCCGCTATGCAAGAAGGCACTGACACCCACACAGACACAAAATATATCACTGATTATCCCACAAGGTATGTTCCCGACAAAAACAGACCCCCCCAAATATGAGGAACTTGAGAATAGAAATAGTGAGGTGTAATGGCTACAAGTCTCAGGAGAAGAGCCTGAGGCTTGAGCCAAGGGGGGAATGTAGTGGAAATAGGCTGGAAGATGGCCGCCATTGTGAGCCAGGCGGCCATCTTGTTCAGAATATTGGTTCACTTGAAAATAATTAGGTAGTTTTTAGTTGAAACTAGAATCAGGCATACATAGAAATTTAGGAATGTGCTGAGATTAGCAGAAAAACAATTAAAGCGCTGAGAAAGATCTCTGCTGTTCCAAGCACAGAAGAAGGATACATCAAGGTCGTTGGGGCCCGCAGAAATACAAAGGAGTATAGAGATCAGACCAGGTGCCATCTGTAACAAATAATTGAGGCGCTAGGGAACCAGGCACAGCCCGGAACAGTAGGAGTAACTAATTATGATTTATTGTTACTAACACAAAGTTTGCCAATTTACGGCCAATTAATGAAATGTCTTTTGTATTAGACTAAGGGAGGTACTAACCCACGTGGGGTGGGATAGAGTCACCGGGAGGTGGACTAATTGGGATGTACCTAATTATGTATTTGAGGTATAAAACCTCAGGACACTATATAATTGATGCTCAGTCTTTGCGATTCAATCCTGTCTGAGCATTCTGTGACATCACAATAAAAGTTTGCCTTTCCTGAAGAGACTCGTGTTCAGACAATCCTTGCTCGTGTCCGGTCCGTCCTCGTCCCGAGTGAACCAAGTGGATTCCGGTTACACCATTGCAGCAGATCAGTTTGCTGCAGCAGTCTCACTGAACGCTTTGGCTGTGAATATGGAAGCGAAAGGGCAGAGGATTGCTTGATGAAAGATGCTGTGTCTGCAAAATCCACTTTTGTCCATTTTATTACATCTTTAGTGTTAATGTTTACCATGTTCCAATAAATATTTGCTGTGTTGCTCCACCAAACTGAACATTTCCTTATTGGATTATTTTCTCCGTGGAGGCGGCCATCTTTCGTACGTCACACTCAGCTAACCCCGCAGCACCTCTCAACTTGGATGCAAGTGCTAAGTTAGCAGTGCTGAGCACTGAGTTGCAGAACAGCGTTCAGTGGCAAGTTGCTAATTTAGCACTTACAGCAGCTGAGCAACTGAACGCGCCTCAGGCTGCATTCCGGGAGCAGCATGTGGGGAGTGAGCTTAAACTTCTTTGGGTAAGGGAAGTTAACCCTCTCCACTCACTACCCCAGATACTGCACTTTCATTTTATAGCTTACTGTCGCATAAATAAATGCAGGTTCTTACCTAAGCGTTCACAGTTTGCATGGAATGGACAAACATGGATTCACATGTGTAGCGCTCACTCCCGGAGGAGCCGCTGAAAATGAACCACGGGTCAGTCTCCCCGCACTAGGGAATAAATATACTCCAGCACCGTTGTGGATTTTATAATTTAAATAGTTTACTGAAGTAAAAGGCATATAATAATACACGGTGTTTGTAGATATATTTACAGTATTTCGTATTGCGGTAAACGCGCAGCGGGAAAAGAAAAAGAAAGAAATGCGAGAGTTCGTATTTCAGGAAAAATACACGACCGAGCAGAAAATACAATACTTCGTAATTACGAGAAACGCGCAGCGGAAAACAAAAGTAAGATGCAAAGCTTTTCCCCCTTTTCGGATCTTAGGGAGTGAGTCCCGAACAGGTTAAGTCCCGAATTGTGAGTGTATGTGTGTGTTATGGTACCCGGGTACTATTCAACTGGCCAGTGAATCTTTTAAGCGATGTCTTCGACTAGTCAAGTTGGGGCCCTGTGGGTTTCAGAAATAAACAACAGCGTGCTTGAGCTTTTGTAGAAACGGCCTTGGAGGCCTCTCACCCATCCGCTGATCGCCAAGGCTCCGCTGACCCAGGACGTCTCTCCGCTTGTCTCCGCGCTTGGATACCGGCTATTGGATCGATATTCAGGCTCTCTGTGCTCCGGCCCGGACTTGTCCAGCTACCGCCTGCTCTCCCATCCGTTGGACTCGCGGTACTCCTCACTCGGGGTCCTCAGCTTGTCTGGATAAACACTTGGTGGTGATGGCCGGTGGGTAAGGCTCCTTCTGGCAAGGCAGGATAACCCCACTCGATTCCTGATAGGCCACACTTGCGCTCCGGCCTGATCACGGTTCCGCTCTGCAGCACTGCGTCCTCTTCCATGCACTCCCTGGCGCGCTCTGGCGCGTTCTCCACGAGGCTCAGGATGTACAGCGTCTGTGTCCCACCCACTTCCTGTCTGTTTGCAAAGCACGCCGGGAAATGTAGTCCCAATGTTCAGTGTCTCTGATCGTGCTTGTCTCCCTCCGGTGGCCAAAAATAGGTACTGCCACAGTAAGAGTTTAAACACAGCGCTACACTCTCCCCCTCCTAGAACTCTTGGGTCTCTCCAAGGAGGTACAACAGTTACATTTACATTTCGATACAATTAGATAACATATACAGGGTTGGCAGCAGACATACAGTGGGCTAGATACACTTCTTCACGCTGACTCATGTTTTGTGCTACCTCAGCTAACATAGCAGACACTTTGGGCAACCTCTGCACTGTGGTGATGGCCTCTTCAGTGCTATGTCCTGGTGAGTCGTAGGTGAGTCGCTGGGGCGGTCGAACAGAGCGTTTTGGTTCTGGCTCAATCAGTTCCTCTTCAGGTGGAAGTACTATAGGTGCTGGCTCAGTCCTTCTTTCTATTACTGGAGCAGACATTTCTTCGGAGTATGATCCCTCCAGTGAAGGCATAGAACTGTAGTCATAAGACTCGGCTTCGGGAGCTACAGGAATTTCAACAGTCTCAGGAATCTCCAGCTGAAATTCAAGAGCTTCAGGGATTTCAGCAGTCTCAGGGACTTCCAGCAGAAATTCAGGAGCCTCAGGCCTCAAATTACTCTCCCACCACTCAGGAACAACGACAACCTCCTCAGGCTCCGGTGAGCGCATCCAGTCCAGACAATAACTCTCTTCTTCACTGTCTCTTTCGCTCTCTTCGACAACCCGGGTCTGTTGAGACCGAGTAACAGGAGGCAAACGTGGAGCAGGCGGATTTGACAGAGGCAGTTCGTCCCCAACTGGCATCCTCACAGCCTCTCTCAAAGGTAACAAATGATTCCGGTGCCAGTTCTTAAGAGGCCCAGCCTTTCCATCCGGCCGGATTTGATACACCGGCAGACCCAGCAGTTGCTTGCAGACAATGTAGACTTGAGAACTCCATCTATCCGCCAACTTGTGTCTCGCAGCAGCACCCAAGTTCTTCAACAGAACCCTATCACCGGGTTGTAGATCTTGTATCCGAACTTTCAAGTCATAATTCCTCTTGTTCCTTTGCTCCCTGTTTCCTGAGGTCAAACGGGCCTGTTCAAACGCAGAAGCCAGGTTCTTCCAAAGTCTATCCACGTAGTTTCTATGGGAAGCTACCGACGTCTGGTCTAGAGATAACCCAAACGCCAAATCAACCGGCAGTCGGGCTTCTCTTCCGAACATAAGACGGTACGGTGAGTATCCAGTTGCATCACTCTCCGTACTGTTATATGCATGCACCAGAGTAGCTATGTGACGACTCCAACTCTGCTTCTCTATGTTCGACAAAGTCCCCAGCATATTCAGCAGCGTGCGATTAAACCTTTCAGGCTGAGCATCACCTTGAGGGTGATATGGTGTAGTTCGGGTCTTTTGGATTCCCAACAGTTCCAACAATTGCCCAACAAGTCGGCTTTCAAAGTCTCTACCCTGATCAGAGTGTATTCTCCTTGGCAGGCCGTAGTGAACAAAGAACTTTTCCATCAGAACCATGGCTACTGTCGGAGCGCGTTGATCTTTCGTGGAAAAAGCTTGGGCGTAACGAGTGAAATGGTCAGTCACTATTAGAATGTTCCCTTGCCCGCTAGCATCCGGCTCTAAGCACAGGAAGTCAATGCACACCAAATCCATGGGTCCCTTACTCTGTAGATGGCTCATTGGAGCGGTTCGGGTTGGTAGAGTCTTCCTCTGAATACACCTCAGACAGGAATGGCAGTAACTTTCCACTTCAGCTCTCATGCAAGGCCAATAGAATCTGTCTCGCACCAGCTTAAAAGTTCTCTCAGCACCCAAATGTCCATGCTCATCATGTAACGATCGCAGCACACTCTCTCTATGCTTAGTGGGAAGGAATAGCTGTTGAGTCTCTTCAGCGTTTGTTGAGGGGCCCCTTCGGTAGACCACCCCATCCAACATCTTCAACCGTTCCCACTCTTTGTAGACCAATCTGGCTCCATCCGGGGAATTGGTCAGCAGAATTTCCCGCTGGTTCGCAGTTAGGGCCTTTATGGTCAATGCAATTAAAGGGTCTCTGGCCTGATCCGCCTTCAGGTCTTGTTTTGAAAAGGTAGGTAGACTTTCATCCCTCAATTGTGTAGGGTTACAGTAAAACTCAGGAACAGCCGCAGCCATGACTCCTATGGCCTCCGCTTCAATCCCTCCCTTGACCCGGCGCTCTGCTCCTTGACACAAAGCTTGCACCCCGTCTGGAGTTAACTGAGTCCATTCTGTAGTGTAGGGTCTTCTCGATAAAGCATCAGCATCTCGATTATTCACCCCAGGGCGATACTTCAGGCTGAACCGGAACCCTGACAGAGCGGCCAACCACCGATGTCCCGTTGCGTCCAGTTTCGCAGTAGTGAGAACATAAGTAAGAGGATTGTTATCCGTTTTTATCACAAACTCGGCTCCATACAGATAGTCTTTTAACTTGTCTACCACTGCCCACTTTAAGGCTAGGAACTCCAACTTGTGGGTAGGATAGTTCTTTTCTGAAGGCGTAAGGCTCCGACTCACGTACGCTACAGGCCTCAGCAATCCACCATACTCCTGATACAGGACTCCTCCTAGCCCTTCTATGACGGAATGCGATGTAGTTCCGCCTGCGGGTGTGCTCAATCTGCGTGGCCCCTTCGCTTACCGCTGGCCCGACTACCGAGTGACGCGCACTCGGCGTCTCGTGCAGCCTGGCGTGACCCTGGGGAAGGGTTAGCGGGCGGTGGAGGGGACCCCTGCCTAGAACCAGCCCGACCACTGAGCCATACGGCACTCAGCGTCCCGAGCAGCTGGTTCACTGACCTTGCGGGTGGGCGTCTGTGGAGTTCGGATCTGCCGCGGAGGAATATTCGTAACGGATGTGGGAAACGTTTCGGATCTTGCGGGAAACGTTTCCGATCGCGGTGCGGGTAACTCTTCGGATCTCGGTGGAAGACTCTTCGGATCGGATCGGATGTGAGCTGAAGGAACTTCGGATCTGGCGGGATGGGCGAGGGATTCGGATCTTCCCGCAATCCCTCGCAATACTGTAGCGCGGTACG
The DNA here is from genome assembly GCA_009667805.1 of Leptobrachium leishanense. NCBI lineage: Eukaryota > Metazoa > Chordata > Amphibia > Anura > Megophryidae > Leptobrachium > Leptobrachium leishanense. The sequence continues at coordinate 32,817 of RXON01002698.1, read as the reverse complement.
CGGCCGCGCCCTTCGGTTCGGATCTCCGTATCTCTGAGCACCGAATCTTCCTGCGCTGCGCCTCTGCCCTGCTACTCGATGCAGGCACAGAGCGCTCGCTTCGGTTCGTACCTGGATGGACACCGTACCCTGAGATCGCGGGGGACTCTCAGATACGAAATTACGGTGGAGAAATAAGCCACACCAGTCAAAGCTGAATGCACTGCAGGAACTCCCTTTATTGTTTACAGTACAAGCATTTATTACCTCTGCACACAATTAGAATACAATGGGACTCCTTGCCCGCCCTCCCAGGACCCATTGGCCCTTGGCCTTCAGGGAGTCGCCAATCCGAACCGGATGGTCCGAATCGGCCATTTTGCGATCCGAACCGGATGGTTCGGATCGGCCATTTTCCGAATCGAGAATTCTTAACTGCGCCACAAGGTGATCGGAAAATGGCGGCGAGCAAGGCAACAAAGGGAAAAATACATTACGCAATGATCAACGGGGACACTTTATTACACCACACAATCACATCTAATAAAAGTACTTGTAAAACTGGGTGCGTGCCACCGCACCCGAGTGTCCATAGCCACCACTGTCACTGCACCGCCCCTGGCTGAGGGTGCTGGGCCATTCCGTGACACTCCTCCCCCTCCCCCAGTTCGACGCACCTGGTCTGACCCCACCGGGTCATACCGGGGAAGTCGGCGCTCCCAGGCCCATAGTCCGTCTGGGGAGGCCGAGTCACCAGGCCTCTCCATTTGGCCTTGCGGCCGTGCCAGCTTGGTCGGGCCCCCACGTCCTCAAGGCTACCCCGGCTGGGCAAAGGTACATACATCCGGGCCGGAGTACCCCCTGCGTCCCCCCCAGGGTTGTCGCTCACCTGGGGAACCCGGGTGCCAACTGCACACGCCCCAGGTGCCCAAGTCAGCCGTGGAACAGAACCGTGGCTGCGTGAGGCCCCCGAGCCCCAGGGTTCAAAAATGGGCAGAGGCCAGCGGCGCTCTGCCCCGTTGCCAGCTCCTCCACTGGATGGCCCGGTACGGACACGGCAACCGAAGGAGCACCTCGAGCCAATCCTGGCTGCTCTTCCTGGTGACCGACGAGAGGGACCAGGGGATGCAACCGCGGTCGCACGGGGACAGCCTCGCTCTGCCCCTCGGGCCAAGTTGGGAGAAGCAGGCAGAGGCCAGCGGCGCTCTGCCCTGGTGCCAGCTCTTCCGCTGGGGGGAGATCTCCTTGCAAAAGGATGGTTTCTTTTCCCCCCGGGACCGTCACTGGCTGCGCACAACCCAGCCCGGGGAAACCATTTGTCTGCTCCACCTGGCAGACTGTGGGTGGTGGGCAGAGGCCAGCGGCGCTCTGCCCCGTGGCCAGCTCTTCAGCTGCGCGAGGATCTCCTTGCGGGAGGATGGTTACTTCACCCCCCGGGGCAATCAATGGTTGGGCACAACCCATCCCGGGGGAACCATCTGTCTGCTCCACCTGGCAGATTGTCAGCAGGGGGCAGAGGCCAGCGACGCTCTGCCCCGTGGCCAGCTCTTCCGCTGGCTGGCAATCTCCTTGTGGCGGGATGGTCTCTTCACCCCCCGGGGCAATCAGTGGTGGCGCGCAACCCATCCCGGGGGAACCATCCGTCTGCTCCTCCTGGCAGACGTTGAGTGGTGGGCAGAGGCCAGCGGCGCTCTGCCCCGTAGCCAGCTCTTCCGCTGGGTGGAGATCTCCTTGGGGAAGGATGGTCACTTCACCCCCCGGGGCAAACAATGGTTGCGCACAACCCATCCCGGGGGAACCATCCGTCTGCTCCTCCTGGCAGACGTTGAGTGGTGGGCAGAGGCCAGCGGCGCTCTGCCCCGTAGCCAGCTCTTCCGCTGGGTGGAGATCTCCTTGGGGAAGGATGGTCACTTCACCCCCCGGGGCAAACCAATGGTTGCGCACAACCCATCCCGGGGGAACCATCCGTCTGCTCCTCCTGGCAGACTTTGAGTAGTGGGCAGAGACCAGCGGCGCTCTGCCCCGTAGCCAGCTCTTCTGCCGGTTGGAGATCTCCTTCGGGAAGGATGGTCTCTTCACCCCCCGGGGCAAACAATGGTTGCGCGCAACCCATCCCGGGGAGACCATCCGTCTCCTCCCCCGCTGGACCCGTGGCCTCGGCCACCCTGTCCTCTTGCGGGGTGCAGGGGGTAACTTCCTCAGTCGACCCCCCACGGGCACCCATGGGTCCGCCTCGGCCTCCCATAGGTCCCAAACCTGGGGACTGTCGACTTCCTCCGCCGACCCGTCCCACCACGGGGAGCTCAGGCTCGACTGCGGAACGCCGTCCAACAGTCTCCGATAAGCCACCTCGAGCTCCCACTCTCGCTCGGCTAGGGACTCCAGCTCCTCAAACACCGAGTCCCTGCTGTCTGACGGGATCTCCAATTCCCGTCGCTCCAGGATGTCTTCCATCCGCTCCTCGGTCTCCTCTCCAAACTCGGGTCGGCGGCCAGGCCCTCGTAGAGCAGCCCCGTACCCCCGTAGCGAGGCCCTGCAGTGGAACTGCCTTCACTAGGGCGCACGGTCGGGGAGGCGGTTAGCCACCGGAGTGCGCGGTACTCGGCGTCCAGTACGATCTCCTGCTGCACCAGACTCCGGAGCTCGTCCTCCCACTCCTCTGGGGCCCGCCCCTGCAGGAACGCTGCTCGCACATCGTACTGCACTCGATGGACGACAGCGTCGGAGGGAATGTACACCCCATGGCAGTCCCGCTCATGGTCCAGGGCCTCGTACCACAGCTCCTCTGTGGACCTCTGGTCCTGCTCAGGCCCTCCTGCAGCTCTCTTGCCAACACGACCTTCATGTCGGCGTAGGTGCCAGCGCAGGAGCACCGCTCCTCAGTGGGGAATGTGGCGTCCTCAGATGCAGCTCCAGGCGGGCTGTGAGTCTCCATCCGAGGGTCGCTGGGATGAGTGACGTCCTCAGTACAGGCTCCAGGCGAGCTGAGAGTCCCGCAAGCGTAGTCACTGGGGTTTGCAGATTCCCAGGGTGAAGCTCCAGTCGAGCTGTGAGCCTCGACCCAGGGTTCCACAGGGTAGGGTTCGGGGTCAACATAATCAGTCTCTGCTCCGCGGAGCTCTGCCAACCGCAGCTCGTGCTGGCGTTCCTTCTCCTGCTCAACTTCCCGGTAGAACTCCCGAATCACTTGATATCTGGCCCCCTCTGCCGGGGCATCACCGAGCAGGGCAATCCGACGCCGCAACTCTCTGAGGCCAGCATCTTCCTCCACCTCTGCGCGGACAGGGCTGGGGCCGGGCATCATCGCCTCGTCCTGATCCATCCTGGTCAGTTCCTTGATCAGGGTCTTCCTCTTTTTGTTACCCGGCGTTCCTCCCCGGTTCTCCAACATCCCACGCAGGGTGTCCCTGTCGTAGGGGTTGTACACCGCCATGGCGTAAGCCTCCTAGGGGTCTGCAGAGAGCGATCCCACCGCTGCCACCAGTATGACGGAATGCGATGTAGTTCCGCCTGCGGGTGTGCTCAATCTGCGTGGCCCCTTCGCTTACCGCTGGCCCGACTACCGAGTGACGCGCACTCGGCGTCTCGTGCAGCCTGGCGTGACCCTGGGGAAGGGTTAGCGGGCGGTGGAGGGGACCCCTGCCTAGAACCAGCCCGACCACTGAGCCATACGGCACTCAGCGTCCCGAGCAGCTGGTTCACTGACCTTGCGGGTGGCGTCTGTGGAGTTCGGATCTGCCGCGGAGGAATATTCGTAACGGATGTGGGAAACGTTTCGGATCTTGCGGGAAACGTTTCCGATCGCGGTGCGGGTAACTCTTCGGATCTCGGTGGAAGACTCTTCGGATCGGATCGGATGTGAGCTGAAGGAACTTCGGATCTGGCGGGATGGGCGAGGGATTCGGATCTTCCCGCAATCCCTCGCAATACTGTAGCGCGGTACGCGGCCGCGCCCTTCGGTTCGGATCTCCGTATTCTCTGAGCACCGAATCTTCCTGCGCTGCGCCTCTGCCCTGCTACTCGATGCAGGCACAGAGAGCGCTCGCTTCGGTTCGTACCTGGATGGACACCGTACCCTGAGATCGCGGGGGACTCTCAGATACGAAAATACGGTACGGAAATAAGCCACACCAGTCAAAGCTGAATGCACTGCAGGAACTCCCTTTATTGTTTACAGTCCAAGCATTTATTACCTCTGCACACAATTAGAATACAATGGGACTCCTTGCCCGCCCTCCAGGACCCATTGGCCCTTGGCCTTCAGGGACTCGCCAATCCGAACCGGATGGTCCGAATCGGCCATTTTGCGATCCGAACCGGATGGTTCGGATCGGCCATTTTCCGAATCGAGAATTCTTAACTGCGCCACAAGGTGATCGGAAAATGGCGGCGAGCAAGGCAACAAAGGGAAAAATACATTACGCAATGATCAACGGGGACACTTTATTACACCACACAATCACATCTAATAAAAGTACTTGTAAAACTGGGTGCGTGCCACCGCACCCGAGTGTCCATAGCCACCACTGTCACTGCACCGCCCCTGGCTGAGGGTGCTGGGCCATTCCGTGACACCTTCTCTGCTGGCATCCACATGTAACTCATACGGCTTGTGAGGGTCCGCATAGGCCAAGACAGGGGCTTGAGTTAGACTCTCTTTTAGCTTCAAGAAAGCGCCTTCACACTGACTAGTCCATTCGCCCTGTATGGACTCTCGAGCTTTCCTTGGCCCTGGAGCTGACGGGTTTCGGTCAGAGGCCTTGCAGCCTTCTTCGGTGTTTTCCTTCTGTAGGAGTTTGTTCAATGGTTGAGCCTTCTTTGCGAATCCTACTACAAATCTTCGATAATAGGAACAGAACCCCAAGAAAGATCTAAGTTCAGTGACGTTTCTGGGTCTGGGCCAGAAGCTACGGCCTCCAACTTCCGAGGATCTGTCGAAACACCTTCTGCTGAGACCACATGTCCCAGATACGTAACAGACGGTAGGCAGAATTGGCATTTCTCCAGAGACAGTTTCAATCCCTCTTCATGGAGCCTCTTCAAGACCTTCTCCAAACGTTGCTCATGTTCTTCCAGAGTCTTCCCAAACACGATTATGTCATCCAGGTACACTAATACTTCGATCAGATTCATGTCCCCGACCGTCTTCTCCATTAACCGTTGGAACGTGGCTGGAGCCCCCGTAAGGCCTTGAGGCATTCTGTTGAATTCAAAGAACCCCAATGGACAGATGAACGCAGTTTTCTCTTTGTCTTCAGGATGCATTGGTATCTGGTGATACCCGCTTCGTAGGTCTAGTACACTAAACCATTTCGCTCCAGACAAACACTGTAAGGCATCTTCTATCCGAGGAGTGGCATATTGGTCTGGGATGGTTCTCCGGTTCAATGTGCGGTAGTCTATGCATAGGCGGACAGAACCGTTCTTCTTCCGGACCATCACTATTGGAGATGCGTATGGACTCCTGGACTCTTGGATCACCTTGGTTCTTTGCAATTCATTCAGCTGCTCTCGCAGATCATCTAAGTCTCCCAGCGGAACTCGCCTTGACCTTTCACGAAACGGCTTGTCTTCTTGTAATCGAATACGGTGCTCAGTACTTTTTGCTAGGCCTACGTCGAACTCATCTTTCGAGAACAGTTCTCTCCACTTCAAAACTTGAGACTGAAGACGTTTCTTCCACTCGGAGGAAATGGGAGCGTCCTTGGGGTAGAATCTTTCATCTGGAATCTCTTTATCCACTCCCCCTCCTAAATCAGTGGAGAGGGGCGTAGCGGACTCCACTTACCCGATAGGCATTCGTGCTTTAAGGACTACTGGAGAATCAGACACATTGCACACGCTGACTGAGACTCTTCCTCGTGTTCTCTTCAGAGCTTTAGTGGAGATTATTTCAGGAATCACTTCGACTCCGGCTTCACTCCCATGATTAAAATCGGTCTCCAGCACTACATAGGGGCCTGGTTGCGATCCATTCAACTTGACTGAAGCCCGGAAACTTGCTACTTCTCCTGCTTGCAGAACCTTCTCTGTTCCTTCTAATCTCCATAGGCGCCCCACTTCGGCAGGTGCCTTCTGTTCTTCGACCATCCTCTGATAGACCGGACGTAACATTGGGTGTACTCCTTGAGTAGAACCTTCTTCCAATACGATAGGTGTCAGGAGACGCCGCACCAAATCAGTATTCGTCCCCACTATCATGGAACTTCTGTTTGCACCTGAGGGTCGAGGACACACAATGGCCAATGCATCGCAACCTCCGGACTGCCCGATGACTTCGGATCCGATCTCCAATTTCACCTGTAGATACCCGTCATAGGGGAGCTTCTCAGTTCCGATACCCCAGATTTCCAGGTCCTTCAATTTCTGTAGAGGAATGTGCTTCAAATGTTTCTCATAGAAGTCTCGGTAGATCAATGTCACTTGAGCCCCTGAATCCAACAAGGCTTTAGTGTAGACTCCCTCCACTTGGATTGGCACAATAGGAGAAGGACCTATCAGTTGGTCAGGAAACTTGGTGTTAGGGATCTGGAAGTGGAACCCAGGATGCGGAGAGGAGGAAGATGAAGACAATGATGCAGGATGCTTTTTGGCTGAAGATAGGTCTAGACGTTCCGAGGTCAGGGCTGGCGGCAAGAATCGTGGTCGTGAGGAAAGCGAAGGTTGGCAACAGGGAGGTCAATCAGATTTGTATATAAGGATAGTTTAAGGGTTAAACAGGGATAGCTCTTGTAGCAGCGATAGCACAAAATCAATGAGCATTTTGTCTGTGGCATTCAGGAGTTTTATGGGGAGTCAGGAGCCAGTTCCGCCCACCCACCAGCCCCACCTCTCCATTCTCTCCCTCCTCTGATTGGAGCTGTTAGGGGAGACTCCCGGCCTCACCTTGGACCTTCCCTTCGTTTCAGGTGTTGAGGCCACGCCCCCCGCCCGATCCGCCGTGCACACGCTGACCCGCCCAGACGCCGACTACTCTGGGAATCCCCGCCATCTTGGATGGACAGAGGACCCTGCGGCCGGCGCCCGGACACCACAGCCCGCGCACTCGGGTCGTGAGAGCGGCTTCCCAACCCTGTCATATTCCGGGGGATGTCCTCGGGACCCGGGTGAGTCAGAGAGGTCGGGGAACCGGCAGGGCGGTCGTCGGATCCTGACACTTGGTGGCGGTATCAGGACACTTAGACCCAGTTTGTTGTACCCTGGCCTTTTTCTTGGCCCGTGTAGGTTTTGGGTGTGCATTGCCTCCCCATGACGTAGGTCCGGACGCTAAGGGAGTGACTCTTTCAGTCCTGGCAGGCTCAGCAGTTGGCCGGACTTTGGGCCCTCTCGCCCTCTTAGCCCTGGCTTGATTTTTGGAGCGGGGTTCAATCTCCGGGCACCTAGGTTGCTCCTTCACTGGCGCCCTCTGGCGTTTCCCGCCGGTGAGGTAGATAACAGTCCCTCTAAGGCTTTTAACAACTCATCAACTCTATTCCTCTCAGGCTTTCGGTCTTTGCATTGTGCGCGGAAGTGGCCCATTTCTCCACAACCGAAACACCTCTTCTTAGAAAGTGGAGACGCAGTCGCCTGTTGTGATTCAGTTAAAGGACCTTGGCTAGACGCCACAGCAACTCCGGTTGTTTGCATGCCTGTAAGGAACTTCTGCATCTCTGCCTGCATCTCTGTCACCTTCATCAACACTCGGCACAGTTCCGCGTGCGCCTGCTGCAATTCGGCTTGAGCTTCCTGTACTTTCTTAACAGTTTTGTGCAACTCACCACGTTCAGAGAGGTGTAATTCTTTGACAGCCCTCTCTGTGGATTTAAAAGCGATCAGGTGCTCTTGCTCGACCCGTAAGTATCCAGCGAATCGCTTTCAGGCTGCAGACCGTCGTTATGCCTTACAGGTTGTGCGTAAGCTCTTTCCCCTCGCCTGAAGGATTTTTCCTCCAGCAAAGCCTCCTCCTCTCTGACAGCTCGGATCAGTTCCAGGTATTTCAGTTCTTGATTACCTGCTCTGCTTCTCAGCTGCAGCATCACTGGATCTAGAGGTTGAGAGCCCCTCAGCCCCTCAGCTTTAAGATGACTGTGATACTCAGCTCCTTCTAGACATTTACTGGTGTGGTTACAAACATGGTGAAGTCAAGAGAATGGTCCAGGAAGACAAGAGAAGAAGTGATTACTCTTCACAGGAAGGGCAATGGCTATAAGAAGATTGCAAAGATGTTAAACATACCAAGAGAGACCATAGGAAGCATCATTCGCAAATTCAAGGTAAAGGGCACTGTTGAAACGCTACCTGGTCGTGGCAGAAAGAAGATGCTGACTTCGACTGCTTTGCGCTACCTGAAGCGTAGAGTGGAGAAAAGTCCCTGTGTGACTGCTGAGGAACTGAAAAAAGATTTGTCAGATGTGGGTACTGAAGTTTCAGCTCAGACAATACGGCGCACACTGCGTAATGAAGGCCTCCGTGCCAGAACTCCCAGGCGCACCCACTTGATGTCTCCAAAGAATAAGAAGAGTCGACTGCAGAATGCCAAAAGTCATGTGGACAAACCACAGAAGTTTTGGGATAGTGTTCTGTGGACTGATGAAACAAAATTAGAACTGTTTGGGCCCATGGATCAACGCTATGTTTGGAGGAGGAAGAACAAGGCCTATGAAGAAAAGAACACCTTGCCTACTGTGAAGCATGGCGGGGGGTCAATCATGCTTTGGGGCTGTTTTGCTTCTGCAGGTACAGGGAAGCTTCAGCGTGTGCAAGGTACCATGAATTCTCTTCAGTACCAGGAGATATTGGATGACAATGTGATGCAGTCCGTCACAAAGCTGAGGCTTGGGAGACGTTGGACCTTTCAACAGGACAATGATCCCAAGCATACCTCCAAGTCCACTAGAGCATGGTTGCAGATTAAAGGCTGGAACATTTTGGAGTGGCCATCGCAGTCACCTGACTTAAATCCGATTGAGAACCTCTGGTGGGACTTAAAGAAAGCAGTTGCAGTGCACAAGCCTAAGAATGTGACTGAACTGGAGGCTTTTGCCCATGACGAATGGGCGAAGATACCCGTAGATCGCTGCAAGACACTTGTGTCAAGCTATGCTTCACGTTTAAAAGCTGTTATAACTGTAAAAGGATGTTGTACTAAGTACTAAGATTGAATGTCACTTGGGGGTTGAATAAAACTGATAATGATGTGAGCACAGAAAAGACATTTGTGGTTATTTTATTATAAATGTTATGTTATATTTGTCTGACCTACACGTGCCTCTTTGATTTAATTGTAAGCAAGATGACTGAATGATCAAAATCAATGTCAAACTGGCCAAAACACTCAATTTCAGTGGGGGTTGAATAATTTTGAACACAACTGTATGTCCTGGGTTCAGCAACATTAAATTGTTACAGAAATACAAAGTAATAAATGCAAGATATTAAAAATAAAAATAGCACAAATATATACAGATTAACAGAAAATAAATATATTCACTGTGTTACATGTTTACAGGTGCATTCTGTATATAGTCACTGTGTTACATGTTTACAGGCGCATTCTGTATATAGTCACTGTGTTACATGTTTACAGGCGCATTCTGTATATAGTCACTGTGTTACATGTTTACAGGTGCATTCTGTATATAGTCACTGTGTTACATGTTTACAGGTGCATTCTGTATATAGTCACTATGTTACATGTTTACAAGCGCGTTCTGTATATAGTCACTATGTTACATGTTTACAGGCGCATTCTGTATATAGTCACTGTGTTACATGTTTACAGGCGCATTCTGTATATAGTCACTGTGTTACATGTTTACAGGAGCATTCTGTATATAGTCACTGTTTTACATGTTTACAGGTGCATTCTGTATATAGTCACTGTGTTACATGTTTACAGGAGCATTCTGTATATAGTCACTGTTTTACATGTTTACAGGTGCATTCTGTATATAGTCACTATGTTACATGTTTACAGGCGCATTCTGTATATAGTCACTGTGTTACATGTTTACAGGCGCATTCTGTATATAGTCACTGTGTTACATGTTTACAGGTACATTCTGTATATAGTCACTGTGTTACATGTTTACAGGAGCATTCTGTATATAGTCACTGTTTTACATGTTTACAGGTGCATTCTGTATATAGTCACTGTGTTACATGTTTACAGGAGCATTCTGTATATAGTCACTGTTTTACATGTTTACAGGTGCATTCTGTATATAGTCACTATGTTACATGTTTACAGGTGCATTCTGTATATAGTCACTGTGTTAGATGTTTACAGGCGCATTCTGTATATAGTCACTGTGTTACATGTTTACAGGCGCATTCTGTATATAGTCACTGTGTTACATGTTTACAGGTGCATTCTGTATATAGTCACTGTGTTACATGTTTACAGGTGCATTCTGTATATAGTCACTGTGTTACATGTTTACAGGAGCATTCTGTATATAGTCACTGTTTTACATGTTTACAGGTGCATTCTGTATATAGTTGCGATCAGGGTAATTCAAAGAGAATCGAAAAGTCACCGCACGTTCGGTGACTTTTCGTTCTCTTCAAATCGGTTTGTTTTGTCGATCCCATTTCGGTGACCCTGTGGTGTATTCCGCAAGCACCACAGGGTCCCCGAATTGCAGGGAAAGGCTGCCTCAAACCCGACGAAAACTAACCGCAAAACCCGGCGAATGCACTCCGAAAACATCTGGATTAACCAGTAGCGTCACTAGGGTTGGTGTCACCCGGTGCGGTAATTTATGGTGTCACCCCCCCCCCAAGTTTTACGGATTTTTTTAACTACTCTTACTCCTAAATCAGTACTCCCATATAACACTGAATGCTCATACACACAGCGCACATTACTGTGAGATTTATTGCTGTGGAGCTCTCTCATATGCTCACACAAATTTTTGCCAATTGCCAGCAAGTACGGTGCCTGTTCGAAGGCAGTAAAAGCACACATGGATATATATTGCCCCCAGCAGCTCTGGATATATTTCCCCCAGCAGCTGACCCATGGATATATATTGCCCCCAGCTCACATATGGATATATTGCCCCAGCTCATAATTATATATTGCCCCAGCAGCTCACCCATGGATATATATTGCCCCAGCTCACATATGGATATATTGCGCCTCAGCTCACATATGGATATATTGCCCCAGCTCATAATTATATATTGCCCCAGCAGCTCACCCATGGATATATATTGCCCCAGCTCACATATGGATATATTGCGCCTCAGCTCACATATGGATATATTGCGCCTCAGCTCACATATGGATATATTGCCCCAGACCAGCTCACACATGGATATATTGCTCCAGACAAGCTCACACATGGATATATTGCCCCAGACCAGCTCACACATGGATATTGCCCCAGCTCTCATGGATATTGCCCCCAGCTCATGGATATGCCCCAGGAGCTCTCAAATATGCCCCAGGAGCTCTCATAGATATGCCCCAGCTCCTCATGGATATGCCCCAGCTCCTCTCATGGATATGCCCCAGCTCCTCCCATGGATATGCCCCAGCTCCTCTCATGGATAATGCCCCAGCTCCTCTCATGATATACTGCCCCAGCTCCTCTCATGGATAATGCCCCAGCTACTCTCATGGATATATTGCCTCAGCTCCTCTCATGGATATTGCCCCAGCTCCTCTCATGGATAATGCCCCAGCTCCTCTCATGGATATACTGCCCCAGCTCCTCTCATGGATATACTGCCCCAGCAGCTCATGGATATACTGCCCCAGCAGCTCATGGATATGCCCCAGCTCATGGATACTGCCCCAGCTCATGGATACTGCCCCAGCTCATGGATACTGCCCCAGCTCATGGATATGCCCCAGCACATGGATACTGCCCCAGCTCATGGATATGCCCCAGCTCATGGATATACTGCCCCAGCTCATGGATATTGCCCCAGCTCATGGATATTGCCCCAGCTCATGGATACTGCCCCAGCTCATGGATATTGCCCCAGCTCATGGATATGCCCCAGCTCATGGATAATGCCCCAGCTCATGGATAATGCCCCAGCTCATGGATATTGCCCCAGCTCATGGATATTGCCCCAGCTCATGGATATTGCCCCAGCTCATGGATATACTGCCCCAGCTCATGGATATTGCCCCAGCTCATGGATATTGCCCCTGCTCATGGATATACTGCCCCAGCTCATGGATATACTGCCCCAGCTCATGGATAATGCCCCAGCTCATGGATTTGGCCCAGCAGCTCATGGATATGCCCCAGCACCTCATGGATATGCCCCAGCAGCTCATGGATTTGCCCCAGCACCTCATGGATATATGCCCCAGCACCTCATGGATATGCCCCAGCACCTCTTGGATTTGCCCCAGCATCTCATGGATATATGCCCCAGCACCTCATGGATATGCCCCAGCACCTCATGGATATGCCCCAGCACCTCATGGATATATGCCCCAGCACCTCATGGATATGCCCCAGCTCACCTCCGCCGCGTGTTCACTCCCTCTGAGCGTCCGGCGGCACGCAGCTTGGGCGCTCGCCTGGGGGAGCCACGTGACCAGCTGCGATTGACTGGTGACGTGTTTCCCCCAGGCGAGCGCCGAAGCTGCATGGTTCGGACGTTCGCAGGGAGCCAATACGCGGCGGAGGGTGAGACACCCGCCCTTAGGGTGACGGTGTCACCCTAAAGGCGGGTGTCACCTGTTGCAGGCTGCACCCCCCGCCCCCACGTAGCGACGCCACTTGGATTAACCCACTGAAAACCACAGAAAAACCCGAGCCGATCACCCGCAGCGAAGCCGCCGGAAAAAGCTGACACCGCAGACGAAGGCAGTGAATAAATTATTAAGACAATAAGAGATTATTCAAGTTTGCTTGAATGTTTGAAAAGTGAAACACTGTTTGCAAAGAAACTACTGAGCGAAAATGTCTGAAATTTACATAAAATCCAATGAATGAAAATAAGAAGGGCTGTTACAGAAAAAATAAGTTTAAAAAAATCCAGAAAAATGCTTAAAATATCCTAAAAAAATCTATAAATAAAGAGACTCTTTACTGCAGAATTTTATAATGAACGGTTTATTAGATATTGAATTAAAACGGGAATATTTTTTTTTTTGGTATTTAAAATTTTATTATATATATGCATATCAGTCAGCAGTATAAAGATGTCAACGGCCACGCAGGGCCGAACAAAATCAATACAACAAAATATCTCAAAATGGGAAGAGGGGAAAAAAAAAAAAGGGTGACAGGGCATCTCGGGGGGGAGATTAAAAAAAAACAATGGAGTCCAACATTGGGGCACCAGGAAAAGCAAAGGAAGAGAAAAAAGGATAAAAAAAAAAACAAACAAAAAAAACAAACAAAAGTTAAAGGACAACCCATTTAACGAGTGGCTTTCCCGGCTCGCCCCGTCATCTCATAAGAGGCCGGGGGCCATGAAAGAGGCCACAAGGTCGGGAGACCTGGGGCCGAGCGTTCGGCCAGAGCCTAGGTTGCCACCCTAGTGGCTCGCCCAGGATACTACCCAATGTCCCAAAAAAAACCCACAGGTGAGAGAAAACAGTTCCGATGCTCCGTCAGACAAACCGTAGGTCCCAATTCTTAGCAAGTAAGTCTGCATGTTCACTCGGACGAACATAGACAAGTAAAAAAAAAAAAAGGGGGGGAATCAAGAACTTCAGCTGAGAATCCTAAGGTTTCCACAAAAAAAAAAAAAGAAGTCCCAATTGCTATGGGAGGGGAATATAAGCAGGGTATATCTTCAGGTGGGGGGGGGGGGGTAAACACTCAGCTGCCGGTGAAAAGGGGGTTGCCAATAAGGAGTGAGACACATCTGGAGAGGGGATTTGAAAAAAGGCTTTGTGAGGAAGGTGTCATCAGCCAGGGATCCAAAGGTGGTGCCATCCATCTCAGCCATTGTCCAGGGAAAAAGTAGGGCAACCGGGATCCTGCAGTGAGCTGGACGGTTCCCGAGGAGGAGCCACGAGTCCCAGCGCCTTGACAATGGCCCGCGCCTCATCCATTGTCATCGCCGTGTAGGTCTTACTCTCATGAGACACGATCAAGGAACCCGTGGCCCCCCAGCGGTATCGGACCCCGCGATCCCGGAGTATGGAGATACTAGATTGTGAGTTCCTACGGGAATAGGGCCTCATCTCCTCCTGTACTGTTTGTCAAATGTTGTTCAATGTATTGTAACCCTGTCTATACTGTGCTTATTGTACAGCGCTGCGGAATATGCTGGCGCTTTATAAATAGAGAATAATAATAATAATAATGGAGGTGACATCCTGGAAACTTCTTCGGGCCGCCAGGGCCAGAAATGGTAAATCCCGATAGAGGGTGATATGGGCAAAGGCGTAGTTGACCTTATATAGAAACATAGAAACATAGAAAAATGTCGGCAGATAAGAACCTTTCGGCCCATCTAGTCGCCCAATTACATGGATACTTTACCTGGATTTATCTTTTGTTTAGGATAGCCTTATGCCTATCCCATGCTTGCTTAAATTCAATCACTGTTTTGGCCTCTACCACTTCAACTGGAAGACTGTTCCATGTATCCACCACCCTCTCAGTAAAATAATGCTTCCTGATGTTACTTTTAAACCTTTGCCCCTCTAATCTAAGACTATGTCCTCTTGTTTTGCTATTTTGTTTCCTTTTAAATATACTCCCTTCCTCTACCTTGTGGATTCCCTTTACGTATTTAAATGTTTCTATCATATCTCCTCTGTCTCGTCTTTTTTCCAAGCTGTACATGTTAAGATCATTAAGCCTTTCCTGGTAACTTTTCTCCTTCAAGCCGTACACCATTTTAGTAGCCCTTCTCTGAACTCTCTCTAAGATGTCTATATCCTTCTGGAGATATGGTCTCCAGTACTGCACACAGTACTCCAAGTGAGGTCTCACCAGTGCTCTGTACAGTGGCATGAGCACTTCCCTTTTCCTACTGCTAATACAGGCTCTCCCTACACAACCAAGCATTCTGCCAGCATTTCCAAGCATTCTGCCAGCATTTCCAAGCATTCTGCTAGCATTTCCTGCTGCTCTATTACATTGACTACTTACCCTTAGATCCTCTGAAATAATAACCCCTAAATCCCAACCCTCAGATGTATCAAATATTCTATATTCAGCCCTTGGGTTTTTACGTCCCAGGTGCATTATCTTGCACTTATCCACATTAAAACTCAATTGCCACAACTCCCACCATTTTTTTAGTTTACCTAAATCATTTGTCATTTGGCTGATCCCTCCAGGAACGTCAACCCTGTTGTAAATCTTTGTGTCATCAGCAAAAAGACATACTTTACCATTAATACCTTCTGCAATATCACTAATAAAAATATTAAAGAGAATGGGTCCAAGTACTGACCCCTGAGGTACCCCACTGGTAACAAGACCTTGCGCCGAATAAACTCCATTTACCACAACCCTCTGTTGCCTGTCACTCAGCCACTGCCTAATCCATTCAACAATATTGGAATCCAAGCTCAAAGATTGCAATTTATTGATAAGCCTTCTATGCGGAACAGTATCAAAAGCCTTACTGAAATCTAAATAAGCAATGTCTACTGCACCACCTGTGTCTATTATTTTTGTTACCCAATCAAAAAAATCAATAAGATTAGTTTGGCATGATCTCCCTGAGGTAAACCCATGTTGTTTCTGATCCTGTAATCTATGTGTTTTTAGATGTTCAACAATTCTTTCCTTTAACATGGTTTCCATTAATTTCCCCACTACTGACGTAAGACTAACTGGCCTATAGTTCCCCGATTCCTCCCTACTACCCTTCTTGTAAATTGGCACAACATTTGCTAATTTCCAGTCTTCTGGGACGACTCCTGTTAACAAGGATTGGTTAAATAAATCTGTTAACGGTTTTGCTATTACATCACTGAGCTCTTTTAATAATTTAGGATGGATCCCATCAGGCCCCATTGACTTATTTGTTTTTACTTTAGACAGCTGCTTTAGAACCTCCTCCTCTGTAAACTCATATCTAAATGTCTCTTTAGTGTTCTCTCCTAACTGAGGTCCCTTTCCTTCCTTTTCTTCTGCAAAGACTGAACAAAAATATTCATTGAGGCAGTCAGCGAGACTTTTATCCTCTTCTACATACCTTCCTTCCTTTGTTTTTAATCTAACTAATCCTTGTTTTACTTTTCTTTTCTCGTTTATGTATCTAAAAAATGTTTTGTCCCCCTTTTTTACTGACTGAGCTATTTTCTCTTCTGCGTGTGCTTTCGAAGCTCTTATAAATTGCTTTGCCTCTTTCTGCCTAAGCTTATAGGTTTGCCTATCCTCTTCACGCTGAGTTTTTTTATAATTATTGAATGCTATCTTCTTGTTCTTCACTATTTTGGCCACTTCTGCAGAGTACCACAGTGGTTTCTTCCCTTTTTTGTTTTTGCTAACAAGCCGAATGCAATTTCCTGTGGCCTTCAATAATGCTTCCTTTAAATAATCCCATTTCTCCTGGACTCCCTTTAAACTCCTCCAGTCTGATAATGACTCCTTCACACAAAATCTCATTTTAGAAAAATCTGTTTTTCTAAAGTCTAAAACTTTTGTTTTTCTGTGGTGCGGCTCCATCCCTGTTCTTATAGTAAACCATACTGATTGGTGATCACTAGATCCCAAATTTTCACCTACAACAACGTCTGATACCAAACCTCCATTTGTGAGTATTAAATCCAATATGGCCTCTTTACGGGTCGGCTCCTCAACTACTTGTGTTAGAGATAATCTCAGTAAGGAGTTTAGAATATTTGTACTCCTGGTGCACCCAGTTATTTTGGTTTTCCAGTTCACATCAGGGAGATTAAAGTCCCCCATGATAATAACTTCCCCCTTCATTGCCATTTTGGCTATTTCCGCAAGCAGCAGATTATCTAGCTCTTCTACTTGTCCAGGGGGTTTATAGATCACACCTACGCGAGCTACTGTATGTAGGGCCAGCTGCAGCAAGGATTCGGTTACGAAGATCAAGATCCCCGATGACCAGGATGACATCTCAAGGTGCCCCCACCGGTGCAGCGGCCGCCTTCCGGATGCGCAGGGCCGAGAAAAGTCCCGGGGACGGCGAGGGATCAGCATGTGGAAGAAGGTGAGTCACGAAACCGCGGAGGTAACCCAAGAGGTGCCCCGTGTCGACAGACTCCGGTATACCACGGAGACGGATGTTCCGGCGTCGATGGCAGGACTCCAGGGCCAGCACCGCAGAGCGAAGATGGGCGACCTGCGTCTGCAGGTCAGCTACTCTGGCATCTGTGCCAACTACTGCTGTCGCCGCCTCCCGAGAACGAACCTCCACATCAAAAATGCGAGTCTGCAGGGATTCCACTGCCGAGCTCAGTTCCCGTAGGTCGCTGCGCCAGAGGCCTCTGAATTCGTCCATCACCCTCTGCAGGTCAGTGAGGGTGAGCGGCTGGGCTTGTGGAACCGTCGCACTCACGTGTGTCTCCCGGGACGGAGGCCGAGTAGAGCACTCAGATGAGCCAGCTCGGGAAAGGGTCCTCTCACGACGGCCGCCCTCCTCTCCACCACCCCTCACTCCCAGTGAGATCCTGATGTCTGTGATTCCACACTCCTCCGAGGTGGTCGATTTCTGGGATTTCTTGCCCATGAGGAGATCGCTGCAGCGTATTCGTCAGTGTTCGGGGAGGAAAGCACAGGCCAAAACGGGAATATTTTTAACATTGAAGCCTATGGGATTCTCCTGAATTAACTTGCCGAATTAAACCACCGAATGACAGGGCATTTCGGGAACCTTTCACTGCTGGTTTGTGTTCTCTGAATAGCCGAAGCAGTGCTTTTTCATGGGGATTTCACTGCCCTCGAACAGGCACTGTATGTGCAGGCAATTCGCCAGGATTTGGCGAATTGCCTGCTCTCTGGAAAGCCGAATGGCCAAGAAAGGTAACCGAACGCTGATTTTCAGTGGTTACCTTTCTCAAGCAATTCGGATCGCTTTGAATTACCCTGTATGTTACATGTTTACAGGCACATTCTGTATATAGTGTGAGGCTGAGCTGGGAAACAGGTAGCGGGTGCAATTGCTCTCTGGGGTGAGCACTCTTGAATGGTTCAGAGACCAGACCAGTGACGTTTCTTCAAACAGTGGTATATTTATTGCAGCAACCCACAGGTTATACACCACACTGTATATTGCTCAAAAATAAACACTTCAAAAACAAAGAAAATTGCTAGCCGTGTCCCGGCACTAACTAAACATACAATAGTCCTGACTAAGAACCTGTGCAAACCTAGTGTTTGTCAGGCTTCAGCAAACTAGCATGACCAACCTTGTGCTCCAGCAGATAGAGACCGTCTGCTCCCCAGACTCCAGAGCGATGTCTGTTTGCCTCACCTGCACTAAATTGCCACTGAGGCAAAGTGCAAAACCAGGTGCTTAGAGGTTCCGGAAGGTGTAAGAGAGGAATCTGGGTGACACATAAACCCCGGACAGGACCTTTCCTTGCTCTCTACATGACGCCCTGTTACTATAGTCACTCAGGGTTATTCAGAGAGTGGTGAAAAGCAGGAGAATGACTGGAGAATGAAAAATTCTAGGTCAAAATAGCCGATTTGGAAAGTGAGATGAAAGGGAGAATTTTTCTGGTTTGGCTATTTTGACCTAGAATTTTTCATTCTCCAGTCATTCTCCTGCTTTTCACGCTCTCTGAATAACCCTATTCTCCGATTCTCCTATCAGGGTTATTCAGAGAGCGTGAAAAGCAGGAGAATGACTGGAGAATGAAAAATTCTAGATTTATTACTGCGCCACTAGGACTTTCCTTGTTTCCTTTATCGTATTTGCACATTTCGTTGAGGTTTATGTGTAACACCTTGTAGGCTGCAACCCCAAATTCTATATTAACTAGCGCTTCCATAGACAACCCCCCCTTTTTCTATATTTCTTTAAACTCTCAACCTGTGTTGAGGCTGCTCAATATCCCTATGGATTTTAGAAGTAAGTTCGGGAAGTGCCATGAAGATGCATTCGAAGACTTGGGACCAGATCATACAGATATGGAACCCACTAACAGATATTGCCTGAAGAGGCAATTAGAAAAATAAATAAGGAATAAATGGGATGTAACCACCCTAGAAAGGTATACCAAAGACCCAATGGTACCCAGAGGGCTAAGATTCACTAAGAATCTAGCTGGTGATAAGGACGACGTAATATTCCGCAAATGGTGGGAAAAGATGCTGGAAGGCTTCTCCCTTCACAGTATGAAGGTTATTATCGAGAGAAGGAGTGAGATTTTAACAGAATTGAACGTCAGTATCGAGAATAACCACAAGGAGCTTAAGAATATACTATCTGAACATGAAATGAACCAGTATCTAGAAAAATTGGAAAAAGATCTCGACAAGCTAAATGAAGAAGTTAAAGAAAGAAAGAGGAAGAAATATCTAAGGGACATTACGGATTACAAAAAAGGTAATGTCTGGCAACAGGAAAACCGAGAAAATGTTGAAGGGAACTATCCGAATCCAACACAAACGCCATTGTGGAAGAATCAATCCACCATACAGCCCCAGATGCCGAGACTGGTACCTCCATATCAGGGATTGGAAAGCAAACCTCAAAGAACACCTAGAGCATGGAAACCACGGAGGAAGAATAGTTACAATCAGAATCACTATTCAGAGGAATACCATTCAGGACGAGAAAAGGGACCACCGTATGGATATGATAATAACAGAGGACAACCATTATATCTATACAAGACCCACTTATGACAATCAGCATTATGAACATAGGAACAGACCAGTACAGACAAGTAACTGGAGAGGGAACCCAAGAAGAACATTTGAGAACGAGTGGAGACCTCCTATTACTACCACTCAGAACAGATATCAAGCTCTTGAAGGGCTCCAGGATTTTCATGGGACCCAACTCCAAACGCACAGAGACCTAACCACCATAAGGAGAGGATGGTCACCGGGAAAAAGACCCTACCAGGACGAGGGCGCTGATCAGGACGGACCAGAGGAAGAAAGAAGAAGGAAAGAGAAACTGTTTTTAGATACATAAACGAGAAAAGAAAAGTAAAACTAGGATTAGTTAGATTAAAAACAAAGGAAGGAAGGTATGTAGAAGAGGATAAAAGTCTCGCTGACTGCCTCAATGAATATTTTTGTTCAGTCTTTGCAGAAGAAAAGGAAGGAAAGGGACCTCAGTTAGGAGGAAACACTAACGAGACAATTACATATCAGTTTACAGAGGAGGAGGTTCTACAGCAGCTGTCTAAAGTAAAGACAAATAAGTCAATGGGGCCTGATGGGATCCACCCTAAATTATTAAAAGAGCTCAGTGATGTAATAGCAAAACCGTTAACAGATTTATTTAACCAATCCTTGCTAATGGGAGTCGTCCCAGAAGACTGGAAATTAGCAAATGTTGTGCCCATTCACAAGAAGGGTAGTAGGGAGGAATCTGGGAACTATAGGCCAGTTAGTCTTACGTCAGTAGTGGGGAAATTAATGGAAACCATGTTAAAGGAAAGGATTGTTGAACATCTAAAAACACATAGATTACAGGATCAGAAACAACATGGGTTTACCTCAGGGAGATCATGCCAAACTAATCTTATTGATTTTTTTGATTGGGTAACAAAAATAATAGACACAGGTGGTGCAGTAGACATTGCTTATTTAGATTTCAGTAAGGCTTTTGATACTGTTCCGCATAGAAGGCTTATCAATAAATTGCAATCTTTGAGCTTGGATTTCAATATTGTTGAATGGATTAGGCAGTGGCTGAGTAACAGGCAACAGAGGGTTGTGGTAAATGGAGTTTATTCGGCGCAAGGTCTTGTTACCAGTGGGGTACCTCAGGGGTCAGTACTTGGACCCATTCTATTTAATATTTTTATTAGTGATATTGCAGAAGGTATTAATGGAAAAGTATGTCTTTTTGCTGATGACACAAAGATTTGCAACAGGGTTGACATTCCTGGAGGGATCAGCCAAATGACAAATGATTTAGGTAAACTAAAAAAATGGTGGGAGCTGTGGCAATTGAGTTTTAATGTGGATAAGTGCAAGATAATGCACCTGGGACGTAAAAACCCAAGGGCTGAATATAGAATATTTGATACATCTGAGGGTTGGGATTTAGGGGTTATTATTTCAGAGGATCTAAGGGTAAGTAGTCAATGTAATAGAGCAGCAGGAAATGCTGGCAGAATGCTTGGTTGTGTAGGGAGAGCCTGTATTAGCAGTAGGAAAAGGGAAGTGCTCATGCCATTGTACAGAGCACTGGTGAGACCTCACTTGGAGTACTGTGTGCAGTACTGGAGACCGTATCTCCAGAAGGATATAGACATCTTAGAGAGAGTTCAGAGAAGGGCTACTAAAATGGTGTACGGCTTGAAGGAGAAAAGTTACCAGGAAAGGCTTAATGATCTTAACATGTACAGCTTGGAAAAAAGACGAGACAGAGGAGATATGATAGAAACATTTAAATACGTAAAGGGAATCCACAAGGTAGAGGAAGGGAGTATATTTAAAAGGAAACAAAGTAGCAAAACAAGAGGACATAGTGTCACGGACCGCGTTGGTATCGCGGCCCGCGCTGGATCTAGGGGGCGCCTGGCAGCGGCTTCCTCGCTGCTCGCTGGCCAGGTGCCGAGTGATAACGCAGCCGGCTGCGCTCACGTGGGGCGCCAGGGGGCGGGGACTGGCGTGATGACGCGGACCCGCCGAGTTTAAGACCCGGCTTCACTATTCACCGGTGCCCTGACGTGGTAGTTACTTCCCGCAGAGCTCTTGTATAATCTTGCAATACTACTATTCTGTGTATGACCCTTGGCATTGGCAAAACGAATTATTCTGTGTGTGACCCCTGGCATTGGCAAACGACCACTCTGTGTATGACCCTTGGCATTGGCAAACGACCACTCTGTGTATGACCCTTGGCATTGGCAACGACCACTCTGTGTATGACCCTTGGCATTGGCAAACGACCACTCTGTGTATGACCCTTGGCATTGGCAAACGACCACTCTGTGTATGACCCTTGGCATTGGAAAACGACCACTCTGTGTATGACCCTGGCATTGGCAAACGAACCATTCTGTGCGTAACCCCTGGTATTGGCATTAACTCTTCTTATTCTGGTATTGAGGTCAGTCTGTGTGGCACCCTAAGCAACATCAGACTACCTCTTGTCTGGTTAGGATCTTGGGAAGAGCTAAATTATTCTAAGGTCTTGTGTATCGTTCTAGTGTCATTCTTGTGGATACACATCCTGTCGTATCTGTGTTCTGTTCCTAGTCGTATGTCCTGGTAGCCAACAATCCTAAGATGATACGTCCGTAAGTCGGCTAGCCGAGTCACGTCGGCGCGGACGTGAGATAGTGTGCTGCGTATAGGAACCACTATCAGATAGCTGAGGGATCCGTGACATTACGTCAGGGCCAATGGATCCCGCAGACCTCTCTAATCAGTTGACACGTATTGCAGCCAGACAGAAGAGCAGGACCATAGGATGGACCAGATTGCTCTTGCCCTGCAAACCCTGTTAAACCGATCCAGTTCTGGAACTGCAAGCCCTCCAGACCCAGTAGTGCCTAGGATCAGTCCGGCCTCTCCGAGGGATGTAGGCTCAGTATGAAAGCACACCGTACGCTATGATGGAACACCAAACTTATGCCGGGGCTTTCTGACCCAACTGGAAATTTTGTTCGAGAACAACCCAGGATCATGTATGTCAGATAAAGCTAAGGTGGGCTATCTAATTAGTCATTTAACGGAGAAGGCTTTATTGGGGCTACTCCCTTGTGGGAGAACAAGAAACCCATCATATACGATTATGAGGGTTTTACTTCAGAGCTAAACGCACCTTTGACCCCTCTAGAAGGGCTACTAATGCGGGGAGGTCATTATTTCACATTAAACAAGGTAATAGGAGGGTCGCTGAATACGCAATAGAATTTAAAACCTGACTTCAGAGGTTCTCTGGTCCGACGATGGATACGATGTCCTAACCTTGGCCTTTACTGAAGGTCTGAACGACGTTTATGTTCGAGTTGGCGTCCTCTAAATTGCTGCGAGGAGATCCTCTAAATCGACTCTTGATCACTTGACTACTGTATAGCTATGGATGATCAAATTAGGGAAAGGAGACACCCCAGGGATAGACCTAGAAGGCTCTTGCCTCCTTTACCCTTATCATCCAGAACTACCGTTGCTTCCGGTAACCAGGAAAACGTTAAATCAGATCTACCTGTTGTTGAGCCTATGCAGATAGGAAGACTGGTATATCGGAAGCAGAGAGAGCTCACAGAAGGGAGAAGGGACTCTGCTTCTATTGCGCCGGGGCAGACCACTTCCGCCTTCAATGTCCTCAGAGACCTAGGGGGAGCAGGGGTGAGAGTGGCCGAGCAAGCCAGAGACCAGCCAATACCCAGGTTATAGGGTCTCTTTATGCCTCTTTCGTAAACAACGAAAAAAAAAAGTCCAGGATCCTGGTACCAATATCATTGACCTGGGACAAGGTTCACATTAAGACTGAGGCCTTCTTAGATTCTGGGGCCTCAGGCAATTTTATGGATAAACAGTTTGCTGCTAAATGTCTCATACCTCTGGTCCTCAAGGACAGACCTCTTATGGTGGAGGCTATAGATGGAAACCCTCTATCCTGCCCACATATCACCCACGACACTGTTTCTGTATGCATGAAAACAGGAGTATTGCACCATGAAAACATATGTTTCCAAATCATTGAGTCCCCTTCTTGTCCTGTCGTGCTTGGGTTTCCGTGGTTGGCAGAACACAACCCGGTTATTGATTGGGTCCAAAGAGACATAAAATACTGGAGTCCTCATTGTCAATCGCACTGTCTGGGGAGGGTCAACGTAATCGCTAGCCTCAACGTTGCCACAGCCCCTCCTTTGTCTACAGAGGTTCCTGAACAATATTTGGGATTTAAAGAGGTCTTCTCTAAGTCCAGGACTGAGGTCCTACCACCGCACCGCCCGTACGACTGTGCTATAAATTTACTCCCTGGTACTATGCCTCCTAGGGGACATGTATACCCCTTGTCCCAAAAAGAAAATGACGTTATGGAGGAGTACATAAGGGAGAACCTGGAGCGAGGTTTCATCAGACGGTCCTCTTCTCCAGCAGGGGCAGGTTTCTTTTTTGTATCGAAAAAAGAGGGAGACCTGCGGCCTTGTATAGATTATAGAGGTTTGAACAGGATAACCATAAGGAACGCCTATCCCATACCACTTATCACAGAACTGTTCGATCGCCTAAAGGGGGCCAATATTTATACCAAACTTGATTTACGCGGGGCTTACAACCTCGTAAGGGTTAAAGAGGGACACGAATGGAAAACGGCTTTTAATACAAGAAGTGGGCATTATGAGTACCTGGTGATGCCTTTTGGCTTATGCAATGCGCCGGCTGTTTTTCAAGACCTCATAAATGATACCTTACGAGAATTCCTGCAAGTATTTGTCATAGTATATCTGGATGACATCCTGATATACTCGCCTGATATCGTAACCCATCATGTCCACGTGAAAAAAGTACTGAAAAAATTGTTGGAGGCTGGATTGTATTGTAAATTAGAGAAATGTTTATTTGACATAAGGACAGTACATTTCCTTGGCTACATAATAACACCTGAGGGGTTCCAGATGGATCCTAAGAAACTTACAGCAATCCTAGACTGGCCTCTACCCCAAGGACTTAAAGCCATCCAAAGGTTTCTAGGATTCACAAATTATTATAGGAGGTTCATTAAAGATTTTTCGGTTTTGGTATCTCCCCTCACGGCCATGACTAGGAAAGGGGTGGGTAATCAGAAATGGACACCCCAAGCCAGTCAAGCCTTTGAAGCACTCAAACAAGCGTTTACTACGGCCCCGGTACTCAGACATCCGGATCCGGCTCTGCCATTCCAAGTGGAAGTTGACGCCTCCGAGATAGGTCTTGGTGCAGTCTTGTCCCAGAGGGAAGCACCCGACAAACCCTTGCATCCATGCGGCTTCTATTCCCGAAAACTCTCCCGGCAGAGAGGAACTATGACATAGGAAACAGAGAGTTGTTAGCAGTCATATCAGCCTTGGCAGAATGGAGATACCTACTGGAAGGGTCTAGTGACCCCATCCTTATCATAACCGATCATAAAAATCTCACATACATTGGAGATGCTAAACGGTTAAATTCCCGACAAGCAAGATGGTCGTTGTTTCTTTCAAGCTTTAATTACGTACTGACCTATAGACCTGGGTCCAGAAACGTTAAAGCAGATGCTTTATCTAGACAGCATGAGTCCTACGAATTTAACGTCCAAGATCAGCATCCCATTGTACCCCAAGAAAGGATTATAGCCTCTACCACGATTAATGTCTCGTCTCCCTTGTTGCAAAGGTTACAAACCGTGCAGGGCACGGCTCCTGAAGGGAAACCTCCCGCGAAACTCTTTGTACCTGAATGTGAAAGAGAAGAAATATTAAACCTTTATCATGATAATAAAACGTCCGGGCATATGGGAATCACCAAAACGGTGTCCAGCATCAATAAAATCTTTTGGTGGCCCACGTTGCGCCGAGATGTTAAAGATTACATAGCCGTGTGCGAGGTTTGCACAAGACATAAAAATCCCAAAACAGCACCCATTGGTTTGCTCCAACCTCTGCCAATCCCAGAACGACCATGGTCGCACTTAGCTATGGACTTCATAGTGGAGTTACCCGATTCTAGAGGGAACACAGTTATACTTACGATCATCGATCGGTTCTCCAAGATGGGTCACTATGTTCCTCTTCGCAAACTACCGTCGGCAGCCGAACTGGTGCCCATATTCATTAACCACGTGGTCCGCATACATGGTATTCCTCTTGGGATTGTCTCCGATAGGGGCACCCAATTTGTCTCCAGGTTTTGGAAAGGGTTTTGTAAGAATGTGGGGATAGACTTGTCTTTCTCTTCGGCCTATCACCCCCAGACCAACGGAGCAGCAGAACGTGCAAATCAGAATGTAGAAAAGTATCTCAGGTGCTTTATCTCAGAACAGCAAGATAACTGGTCAGACCTGCTACCATGGGCTGAGTATGCTTTGAACAGCGCGGTGAGCGAATCCACAGGACATTCCCCTTTCTTCACCGTTTATGGTTTCGATCCTCCTATGTTACCGACTACGTTTTCGGATACCACGATACCTGCTTTGGATGACCATTTGGCGTCCTTGAAGGACACTTGGGGGAAAGTCAAGGAGGCACTCAAGAAAAGTAGTGCCATCCAGAAAATCAAGGCTGACAGACACAGGAGGCAGGCACCCGTATATCAGGTTGGGGACAGGGTATGCTTTCCTTCTCGCGGAATATTAAGCTCCTAGTGCCTTCCATGAAGTTGGCACCTAGATTCATAGGCCCTTACAAGGTTTTACGACGACTCAACCCCGTCTCCTATGCTTTGGCATTGCCTCCCCATATCCGGATACACAACGTGTTCCACGTGAGCCTCTTAAAACCTCTCTTGTGTAATCGGTACACCAGGGCCGTATCCCACCTCCTCCTATCTCAGTGGAGGGTGAGGAGGAGTTTGAAGTCCAGGCCATTTTGGATGCCAGGGTATCAAGGGGCACTTTGCAGTATCTGGTCGACTGGGTGGGCTACGGGCCGGAGGATCGTTCTTGGCTCCCGGCTGCTGAGGTCCATGCGCCTCGGTTGGTGAAGGCCTTCTACGTGGCCCATCCTCGTGCTCCTGGGGGTCGTCCAGTGGCCGCCCGTGGAGGGGGGGTTCTGCACGGACCGGTTGGTATCGCGGCCCCGCTGGATCTAGGGGGCGCCTGGCAGCGGCTTCCTCGCTGCTCGCTGGCCAGGCGCCGAGTGATAACGCAGCCGGCTGCGCTCACGTGGGGCGCCAGGGGGCGGGGACTGGCGTGATGACGCGGACCCGCCGAGTTTAAGACCCGGCTTCACTATTCACCGGTGCCCTGACGTGGTAGTTACTTCCCGCAGAGCTCTTGTATAATCTTGCAATACTACTATTCTGTGTATGACCCTTTGGCATTGGCAAAACGAATTATTCTGTGTGTGACCCCTGGCATTGGCAAACGACCACTCTGTGTATGACCCTTGGCATTGGCAAACGACCACTCTGTGTATGACCCTTGGCATTGGCAAACGACCACTCTGTGTATGACCCTTGGCATTGGCAAACGACCACTCTGTGTATGACCCTTGGCATTGGCAAACGACCACTCTGTGTATGACCCTTGGCATTGGAAAACGACCACTCTGTGTATGACCCTTGGCATTGGCAAACGAACCATTCTGTGCGTAACCCCTGGTATTGGCATTAACTCTTCTTATTCTGGTATTGAGGTCAGTCTGTGTGGCACCCTAAGCACACATCAGACTACCTCTTGTCTGGTTAGGATCTTGGGAAGAGCTAAATTATTCTAAGGTCTTGTGTATCGTTCTAGTGTCATTCTTGTGGATACACTATCCTGTCGTATTCTGTGTCTGTCTAGTCGTGCCGACCAACCTAAGGATCGGAAGGGTAGAGAGTGTCCTGCGTATAGGGACCACTAGTCAGATAGCTGAGGGATCCGTGACACATAGTCTTAGATTAGAGGGGCAAAGGTTTAAAAGTAACATCAGAAAGCATTATTTTACTGAGAGGGTGGTGGATACATGGAACAGTCTTCCAGTTGAAGTGGTAGAGGCCAAAACAGTAATTGAATTTAAGCAAGCATGGGATAGGCATAAGGCTATCCTAAACAAAAGATAAATCCAGGTAAAGTATCCATGTAATTGGGCAGACTAGATGGGCCGAAAGGTTCTTATCTGCCGACATTTTTCTATGTTTCTATGAGAATGGAGGGATATACAACTTAACGAGTACAATACTTACAGAGGCTCAAACTATGCTTCTGAGGAAAGGCATGAAATTTGCCCCCACGACATATATGGACCCCTTTGGCATTTACATAGATCTGCAAAAATTTAAAAAGAATCTATGCTTAAAGAAATATTAAAAAAAAATCCCATTGAAAGCGCGAATACAATGGAATTTTAGAAACATACCACCTTGAAAGAAAAGTCCACCTTTTTCCCAAAATCTATGGTTTCTCAAGAAATAAGTACATTCGAGAACATGATACTGGCAGATCTGGGAAAAATCAAGATTAACAAAAGAATTGATAACCTTACGAAAAATGAAAAAGAGGCACTGAAGGAACTTACCTCGAATGAAGACATTGAAATAAAACCAGCAGGTAAGGGAGGAGGTACGGTGATCATGACAGCCGCCTACTACAAAGAAGAAGCTAACCGGATACTGGGTGACATTACCACCTACAAAAGACTGAACAAGAATCCAACAGAAGACATCAAACAGAGGTTCCTGGACTATATCGATCAGGGATACGCAGTGGGAATACTGAACAATAAAGAATACAAGTATATCAAAGTGGAACTTCCAAGAATTCCAGTATTCTACTTCCTCCCCAAAATTCACAAGAACATCGAAAAACCACAAGGTAGACCCATCATATCTGGAGTAGGCTCCATTTCTAGTAGACTATCCGAATACTTAGACCAACAATTACAACCATTTGTAACCAGTACCGTATCTCACTTGAAAGATACAAGTGATGTTTTAAAAGTCTTGAAAAGTATTATATGGGAAGATGGAATGTTGCTTGTAACAAGTGATGTACAAGCATTATATACCATCACACCCCACGGGAAAGGATTGGAAGCCACTGAGTATTTTTTAAAGCAAAAAGACACTTTACAGCCGGAACAGATTGTTTTTATTCTAGAGGGGATAAAGCTGATTTTAGAAAATAATTATTTTTACTTTCAAGAAAAGTTTTATTTACAACAGAACGGAACGGCGATGGGAACACGTTTCGCACCATCCTACGCAAATTTATTTATGGCACATTGGGTAGAATCTTTCTTACCTATGTATCAAGATAACTTAGTATGTTACAAGCGTTATATAGACAATATTTGTTTTATCTGGAGAGGAGGAGTGGAAAAACTACAATAATTTCTAGCCCAACTTGATGAGAACAGAGGCATCAAATTAACGACTGTATGGAGCAATGATAAAGTTGAATTTTTGGATCTTAACATATATATAGAAGAAAATGAGATAAAAAAAAGGCATTTTTCAAAAAAGTAGATGTTAATAGCTTCATTGAAAGAACAAGTTGTCATCTTCCCCAATGGTTAGAAGGAGTCCCTAAAGGACAGTTCTTGAGGGTCAAGAGAAACTGCACCGATCAGGGTGTATATGAGTCACAGTCCGAGAAACTTAAAAAAGATTTCAGCAAAAAGGATACTCTCCTGGAAAACTGGAAGTGGCCAGAACAGGAGTACACAAAATCAACCAAGACACTCTACTGAGAAAGAATATCAGTACACACCCAGGACACACTGAAGATGTCCCATTTATTTTCTCATATAGTACGCAGAATAAAACCATAAGGAAGACAATAAGAAAATATTTGCACATTCTGCGAAAAGAACCTCTATTAAAAGATATCCTTCCGGAGAATCCTAGACTGATATGCAGAGGTGTAAGTAATTTGAAGATGAAGTTGGCACATGGACATACACACAAAAAAACTAAGAAGACTAACCACTTCGGTATAAAAAAAGTGTTTCACCAGTGTGGCAATTGCCTGAACTGTCGTAACACCAATGGCCAGAAACAAATTGTGACTCAAGTTGAAGGTAATACTGGGAATATCAAAATAAAGGAGGTTTTCACATGCTTTACGAAAAATGTGATTTACCTATTGATATGTCCATGTGGTCTGAAATATGTGGGGAGAACCACTAGACCACTAAACCTTCGTATTCAGGAGCATATCTGTAATATAAGGAAGGGCTATGATACACATAGTGTCTCATTACATTTCAAAGTAAAACATGCCCAGAACTAGGGCTGTGCAATATTGACAAAATAATCATATTGCGATTTCTTGAATGAATATTGCGATTGCTAGTTTATTTGCGATTTAGCCAATTGTTTTTGCTTTTTCAAACATGCTACATACATTCTAAATGTATTCAGTATTCAGCACATGGATACTGCCCCAGCTCATGGATATACTGCCCCAGCACATGGATATACTGCCCCAGCACATGGATATACTGCCCCAGCACATGGATATACTGCCCCAGCACATGGAAACGCTGCCCCAGCACATGGAAATGCTGCCCCAGCACATGGAAATACTGCCCCAGCACATGGATATACTGCCCCAGCACATGGATATACTGCCCCAGCACATGGAAATACTGCCCCAGCTCATGGATATACTGCCCCAGCACATATAGCTACACCTGAAAGCATTATAACATGTAAACAGACATGATCATTCTTTTGCTTATCCATATATGAAGTCACTTTTAATGGATTGGCAACATATTCCACATCTCATAGGAGGTCAGATCATATATATCCCTTATTAAAAAATTCTCATAATTATTCTCCAAAATTAATTATGATCACCTGGACAGGCATAGCCTATTGTACTTAAAATGGGTGCATAAAATTAATTATATTCAATTGCCAGTGAGTCGTTACTAAAAATTCAAATTTTTAAAAGATTATTAAAATACAGTAATGGTGAATTAATATGCGTATTGTACTCTTGCTATATCGTTACACCCTTCTCAGTTTTAGGAGTATAATCTTAGCATAGTTGTCTCTTCCGTACATAGGGCCCAGATAGAGGTATATGATTAACAATAAATAATGGCAAGTTGGCACATGGACATACACACAAAAAAACTAAGAAGACTAACCACTTCGGTATAAAAAAAGGGTTTCACCAGTGTGGCAATTGCCTGAACTGTCGTAACACCAATGGCCAGAAACAAATTATGACTCAAGTTGAAGGTAATACTGGGATATCAAAATAAAGGAGGTTTTCACATGCTTTACGAAAAAATGTGATTTACCTATTGATATGTCCATGTGGTCTGAAATATGTGGGGAGAACCACTAGACCACTAAACCTTCGTATTCAGGAGCATATCTGTAATATAGGAAGGGCTATGATACACATAGTGTCTCATTACATTTCAAAGTAAAACATGCCCAGAACTAGAGCTGTGCAATATTGACAAAATAATCATATTGCGATTTCTTGAATGAATATTGCGATTGCTAGTTTATTTGCGATTTAGCCAATTGTTTTTGCTTTTTCAAACATGCTACATACATTCTAAATGTATTCAGTATTCAGCACATGGATACTGCCCCAGCTCATGGATATACTGCCCCAGCACATGGATATACTGCCCCAGCACATGGATATACTGCCCCAGCACATGGATATACTGCCCCAGCACATGGAAACGCTGCCCCAGCACATGGAAACGCTGCCCCAGCACATGGAAATGCTGCCCCAGCACATGGAAATACTGCCCCAGCACATGGATATACTGCCCCAGCACATGGATATACTGCCCCAGCACATGATATACTGCCCCAGCACATGGAAATACTGCCCCAGCTCATGGATATACTGCCCCAGCACATGGAAATCTGCCCCAGCTCATGGATATACTGCCCCAGCTCATGGATATACTGCCCCAGCACATGGATATACTGCCCCAGCACATGGATATACTGCCCCAGCTCATGGATATACTGCCCCAGCTCATGGATATACTGCCCCAGCACGTGGATACTGCCTCAGCTCACCACTGTGCGCCACATGTTCGGCTCCCTGTTAACTTCTGGCGGCATGGAGCTTGGGCCGCTCGCCTGGGGGAACCAGGTGACGAGCCGCGAGAGACGTGGCTCTTCACGTGGTTCCCCCTGCGAGCGCCCAAAGCACCATGCCGCCGGAAGTTAACAGGGAGCCGAAAATTGCAGCCTTATGCGATTTAGAAATTGCATGGTCGGAAATCGCAATTCGATTGCGATTGCAATTAATTCCACAGCCCTACCCAGAACCCTGAAGGCCTCAAGTTTATAGGCATTAGAAAAGTTGAGATACCATGGAGAGGTGGAGATTTTAACCAGGTAATTGGAAAAGAAGAAATGAGCCTGATTTTCAAGATGGGATCATTCCAACCTCAAGGTCTCAACGCAGACTTCGAACTATGTCACTTTCTGAACTAACATCTCGCAGACTTACATGGTAGAACTCATTAACTATATACGTATTTGACTAAACCTATCCATTGTTAGAACTACCCATAATATGTGCCAATTTCTCTTGTATAACACCACTTTTTTCACCATTATAAAATGTACACCCTCCCTTCTTTTCTGTAATATCTTGTCCCCAACTTCTAACCCTCCTCTTCTTATTTAAAACATGCCACTTGCTGAGCATCCCCCTTCCATTCAGTATGGAAGGAGTACCCTATACATTGCTGATAGGACTCATTATATAAGACCGTTGAAGTTTTCCGAGCCATTTTCTCCCGCCACTAATTTATAATTATGTATCCATTATTTATTGTTAATCATATACCTCTATCTGGGCCCTATGTACGGAAGAGACAACTATGCTAAGATTATACTCCTAAAACTGAGAAGGGTGTAACGATATAGCAAGAGTACAATACGCATATTAATTCACCATTACTGTATTTTAACCACTTCAATGCTAAGGACGCGCTCAGCGCGTCCTCAGCATTACCGCTGGTATGCGGAGGACGCGCTGAGCGCGTCCTCGCATTGGGGTCAGCGTTCGGCCGGGTTCCGGCCGATCGCTGGCCCCTCCGGTGCGGGCTGACATCCTGGATGTCAGCCCGGCATCCGGAGCAGTGGCCGCCATTATTAGGTGTCATCGCGCCCCGCGATGACACCCTAATTCAGGCGC
>RXON01002697.1:0-29386 GCA_009667805.1 Leptobrachium leishanense | reverse complement strand
AAGTATAATACAACCTGAATCAGGTCCATCATATGCATTAAATATAGAGAGCAGATACACCTTATATACAGGAGATATATGCAGGATGGAGCAGCCTCTAACAACCACTGGGCAGAGTTACAACACCCTAACTGGTATGTGTGCCTGAGGTGTCTATTGTTGTATCTTGTATTCATCGTACAAAGAACAAAAGCACAAGAAATTAAGTGGAGGAATCAAGAGGAATATTTTAACCAACTGATCTTTTTTTTTTTATTTATAAACAAGGTGGAAAGCCTGTCCAGAGGGCAGTCTATTGTGGATATACTGCCCCAGCTCATGGATATATGGCCCAGCTCGTGGATACTGCCCCAGCTCGTGGATACTGCCCCAGCTCGTGGATACTGCCCCAGCTCGTGGATACTGCCCCAGCTCGTGGATACTGCCCCAGCTCGTGGATACTGCCCCAGCTCGTGGATACTGCCCCAGCTCGTGGATACTGCCCCAGCTCGTGGATACTGCCCCAGCACGTGGATACTGCCCCAGCTTGTGGATATTGCCCCAGCTCGTGGATACTGCCCCAGCTCGTGGATACTGCCCCAGCTCGTGGATACTGCCCCAGCTCGTGGATATTGCCCCAGCTCGTGGATATACTGCCCCAGCACGTGGATATTGCCCCAGCTCCCCAGCTCCTGGATACTGCCCCCCAGCTCATGGATACTGCCCCCCAGCTCCTGGATATTGCCCCCCAGCTCATGGATACTGCCCCCCAGCTCCTGGATACTGCCCCCAGCTCCTGGATATTGCCCCCAGCTCCTGGATATTGCCCCCAGCTCATGGATACTGCCCCCAGCTCCTGGATACTGCCCCCAAAGTCATGGATACTGCCCCCCAGCTCATGGATACTGCCCCCCAGCTCATGGATACTGCCCCCCCAGCTCATGGATACTGCCCCCAGCTCATGGATATTGCCCCCCAGCTCATGGATATTGGCCCCCAGCTCATGGATATTGGCCCCCAGCTCATGGATACTGCCCCCCAGCTCATGGATATTGGCCCCCAGCTCATGGATATTGGCCCCCAGCTCATGGATATTGCCCCCCAGCTCATGGATACTGCCCCCAGCTCATGGATACTGCCCCCAGCTCATGGATATTGCCCCCCAGCTCATGGATACTGCCCCAGCTCGTGGATACTGCCCCCCAGCGCTCATGGATATATGCCCCAGCTCAGACATGGGGCGGCTGTCCGAATGCTCTATTGGCATTCGGACAGCCGCCCCATACTTACCTTTCCGAGCGGCGCAGGGGAAGTGAAAGTTTCCCGCTTCCGCTCGTTGAAGGACCCAAGCCGCGGTCACGTGACCGGGGCTTGGGTCCTTCAAAGAGCGGAAGTGGGGAAACTTTCACTTCCCCGGCGCCGCTCGGAGGTTGGATGCGCTCGGCAGCCGGGTAGAGGCTGCGAGCGCAGCCTCTACCCGGCTGCCGCGCGCATCCAACCCCGAGCGGCGGAGGGACCTTTCCCTTCGCCGCTCGGGGGTTGGATGCGCGCGGCAGCCGGGTAGAGGCGAGCGAGCAGCCTCTACCCGGCTGCTGTGTGCATCTTGTAACCGCCGCGGCGAGCCGGCAGCCTGCTCGTGCCGCGGCGGTTGCATGCGCGCACAACCAACCGCCGCTGGTCGCGCGCGCATGCGCAGAGTAAGGCTTGGCAACGGACACGCCAAGCCTTACTCTATTATAGTATAGATAAGACTGTCCACTGGACCAAAAATTTTCCATTGGCTCCAATAGAAAAGTGATTATAACCAAAGAACAAAGAATACAAAGCTACAATGAAATGAGGAATTCTGTTAGAGTTTAGATTGGATAAATATGTTGGATGAAAAAAAAAATCTGTTTTTCCAGAATATTTTTAATTTGCAAGAACATAGAGCTTGATAACCTGTCAAAATTTATTTATTTATAAAGTATTTTACCAGGAAGGATAGATTGAGATTTCTCTCGTTTTCAAGTATATCCTGGGTTCAAGAACATTAAAATGTTACATTTGTTACAGAAATACAAAGTAATAAATGCAAGATATTAATCAAAACAAAATACAGATTTACACAGAAAATAAATATGTAGGAAATAAAGTCATTATGTTACATGTTTACAGGTGCATTCTGTATATAGTCACTATGTTACATGTTTACAGGCGCATTCTGTATATAGTCACTATGTTACATGTTTACAGGTGCATTCTGTATATAGTCACTGTGTTACATGTTTACAGGCGCATTCTGTATATAGTCACTATGTAACATGTTTACAGGCGCATTCTGTATATAGTCACTATGTAACATGTTTACAGGTGCATTCTGTATATAGTCACTGTGTTACATGTTTACAGGTGCATTCTGTATATAGTCACTGTGTTACATGTTTACAGGTGCATTCTGTACATAGTCACTGTGTTACATGTTTACAGGTGCATTCTGTATATAGTCACTGTGTTACATGTTTACAGGTGCATTCTGTACATAGTCACTATGTTACATGTTTACAGGTGCATTCTGGATATAGTCACTGTGTTACATGTTTACAGGTGCATTCTGTACAGAGGTATGTTAATAGGGAGCTCTTGAGTGACTTTAGACTGGGGGAAGATTTGATAGCGTCTGGGAGGTTATTCCATAACTGTGGTGCTCTATAGGAAAATGAGGATCGAGCCACTTTCTTTTTGTATTGTGCTATTACAAGTAAGGTGCTGGTCCTGGATCTGAGGTTATAGGATGAGGGAACTGCTGGGGGAAGCAGTCTATTCAGGTAGGGTGGCAGCTTCCCCGAAAAGCTCTTAAACACCAGGTTGGAAAGGTGAAGCGTGCGTTTAGACTCCAGCGACAGACAGTTTAGCTCTTTTAACATGTCACAATGGTGGGTCATGTGGTTACATTGTAGCACAAAGCGGCAGCATGAGTTATACAATGTGGTAAGTTTCTGAAGGTGTGTTTGCGGGGCGGCTGCGTACACTACATCTCCGTATTCAATGGCCGGCATAAGCATTTGTTGTACAATCTGCTTTCTTACCGCGGGGCTCAGGCAGGATTTGTTTCTGTACAGGGCACCTAGTTTGGGGTAAAGTTTAGATGAGAGTTTTTCAATGTGGGGGCCAAAGGATAGATTAGGGTCCAACCACATACCTAGATATTTGAGAGAAGTGACTGTGGTCAGCGTGCCATATGATCTTGTCCTGACACATAGATGGGGATTTTGCAATTTATGTAGTTTAGGTTTTGTTCCAGACATCATTGTTACAGTTTTGTCAGTATTTAAAAAAGTTTGTTGTGTTTAATCCACTTTTCTACCTCTGTGAATTGTTCTTGCAGCACGGCCTCCAGCTGCGGGAGAGTTGGTTTGCTGGTATAGATTACGGTGTTGTCTGCGTACATGTGTACAGCTGAGGCTTTGCAGACATTGGGCAGATCATTTATGAATATCGTGAATAGCAGGGGGCCGAGTATTGAACCTTGGGGTACACCGCATGTGACTGGGTGGGAGGAGCTGCCAGAAATGGACACATATTGTGACCGATCAGATACATATGATTGAAACCAGGTTATTGTGCGATCACCAATACCGGAGTTTAGTTTTTGTAATAAGATGCCATGGTTTACTGTATCAAAGGCCTTGGGAAAAATCAAGGAAGATGCTCCAGTTAGGTTTCCTTGTTCCATGCCAGCTTGGATATCATTGCAGATCTTTAAAAGGGCGGTTGTAGTTGAGTGATTTGGACGAAAATCAAGGAGTTTCTAATTTGCTGAAATATTTATTAGTGAATGAACATTATAAACGGCTCAAAATTTCCACTTGCCAAGGAGGAGCATAAATTTCCCCCCCTAACACTATTCACTGCATAGGGCGTGTGGAACATATCCAGGGAATTCCCTCCATAGTGCATTAGATGTGTCCCATGAACCTGTGCATCTATTGCCTGGTGATCTGGTTCTTCTCCTCCTGATCAATGTGAAGGAGGTCAGGTCAGGAGACACTCTGAGGCATGTTTTCCTCCCTTTCTTTGAACTTTCCATGGGTTTATTGGTCTTGGATGTCCGGCTGCCTTTCTCTCATGTTGAATTTACTCACCCTTAATTCTCCAGTGTGTAGGTGCAACCAAATCTCCCTCCATCTTTGTGCCCTCACCTGCCTTGGCACCCTTGCCCACAATATGCAGCCTTTGCGCTTTGCATTTTTTATCCTTTCATTTTGATTAAATATATATGATTATCTGTATTTATATTTGATCATATATTTACAATATTCACCCGTTCAGACTTTGATGTGGTCAGAATACTTTTATTGAAGGCACGACAGAAATGATACATTCCATCCTGTATTATTAAAAGGTCTGTATAGGTACAGAATTGGTATTGCACCAGCACTGTCGAAGCAAATCATTGGTCTGTTTAGCAACACGTCCTCACTTGCACATCACATATATTTAATGATCACACCCCCAGCTGTATAGCGCCAAACAGAGGATACCCTTCTCTAGCACGTCACTATTTGCTAATCTTGTCTAGTTTGTAGTGATCAGGTTTCTCGGCCTCCTGAAGGAATTCACATCCCCCACATGTAGATGTATTCTGCTGATTGTGTCATTTTACCCCCACCCCATGTTTCTCATATAAACCGCTCTTCTTCTTCTTCTTCCCTGCACTAAGTCTTGTCTGGTGTTTGTGGAGAAATACATAGAATTATACAGCGCTCCCTCAAGTTCTGGCGGAGGGTTGTAAGAGAAGGAAAGCTGCTGCGGATCTGCTTGACAGGAGAGAAGGGACGGAAGCTGTAACAGGTTCGGGTCTGGTCCACAAGCCGGAGACCAGTAAAGCCCAGTTGCTGTTACAATAGGGATTCAGAATGAGGTAATATCTAGCTATTAGAGAGCTGGTGAAAGCTTATTCTAGGGGTTATTTCTCTGCCAGTGAATTCTATAAGGGAATATCGTTCTCCAGTCACCCTTGATATAAATTAACCCTATAGGGAGCAGAACACATTGTTACATACTATCAGTTTATCACTTAGTTTTGAAGCATCGTATAGAGCTGGGATTATTTTATTCTTCTAGATAGGATTCATCAGGATTACACTGACTTTATTTTTATAGAAACATAGAATATGTCGGCAGATAAGAACCTTTCGGCCCATCTAGTCGGCCCAATTACATGGATACTTTCCCTGGATTTATCTTTTGTTTAGGATAGCCTTATGCCTATCCCATGCCGGCTTAAACTCAATTACTGTTTTGGCCTCTACCACTTCAACTGGAAGACTGTTCCATGTATCCACCACCCTCTCAGTAAAATAATGCTTCCTGATGTTACTTTTAAACCTTTGCCCCTCTAATCTAAGACTATGTCCTCTTGTTTTGCTACTTTGTTTCCTTTTAAATATACTCCCTTCCTCTACCTTGTGGATTCCCTTTACGTATTTAAATGTTTCTATCATATCTCCTCTGTCTCGTCTTTTTTCCAAGCTGTACATGTTAAGATCATTAACCCTTTTCTGGTAACTTTTCTCCTTCAAGCCGCACAGCATTTTAGTCGCCCTTCTCTGAACTCTAAGGTATCCAATATCCTTGTGGAGATACGGTCTCCAGTGCTGCGCACAATACTCCAAGTGAGGTCTCACCAGAGCTCTGTACAACGGCATGAGGACTTCCCTCTTTCTACTGCTAATACCTCTCCCTACACAACCAAGCATTCTGCCAGCATTTCCAAGCATTCTGCCAGCATTTCCTGCTGCTCTATTACATTGTCTACTTACCCTTAGAGTCCTCTGCAATAATAACCCCTAAATCCCAACCCTCAGATGGATCAGATATTCTATATTCAGCCCTTGGGTTTTTACGCCCCAGGTGCATTATCTTGCATTTTTATGTATAGATGGAGACTGTGGCTTCGGGAAATAAGCTTCGCTTCTGCCAAGTGGCGGATGGCCAGATCAGATATGTCATTTCTGATTTTGTGCCGTGGATATACATTTTTGTTTAACCTGTCTGGCAGTATTCCCGAGTGTGACTCGGGGTTAAATTTCGCTACCGTGATCGGTAACCCTGAGCCACACTCAGGCTGGATGCATACTCACTGCATCCTTCGCTCCCTTGCCGTCTCCTGTTGTATGAACTAACACAAGCTGTGCAGCTCAGGACCTCAGATTGGGGAAACCGAGGAACTGAATATTAGCATCTCTGCAACTGTGAAAGCAAAATTCACTCGCCCGCTGACTCGCTCAGACTCACCCGCTGACTCGCTCGCACACTCACTCACCCGCTGACTCGCTCGCACACTCACTCACCCGCTGACTCGCTCGCACACACTCACTCACCCACTAACAGGCTCACTTGCGCTCTTTCAAGATTTACATACTGTCTCATTCAAACTCCCTCACAATCACTTTTTCTTGTGCTGTCTCTTGTGCGCGCGCTCTCTCACTACACCTTTTCTTGTCCTCTCTCTGCTTTATCTTGCTGTCTTTCTCTCTTTACCGTTTCCTCCTGTGTCTGTGAGCTTTTCTTTGCTGTCCCTCTCTCTGCTGTCTTTTTCTCCCTGTGTGTATGGATTTCTTTCCTTCCCTGTCTCTGCAGTAGCTGGGGGTGAATGTTCAGCCCCGCCCTCCCCTCAGCTCACAGTGCAGGAGGGAGGAGGAGCAACTCAGACGCACATGCTCAGTGTGTTTTATCTCTCTCCCTAGGTATAGGCACTGATTGGTTAGCTCAAACTGCCTCCTGAGGTGGGCCTGAAAAAAAACCAAGAAAGAAAATGTCACATCCTCAGTGCCTGGGGGGTCTCAGGAGGGGGTCAGGCACCCGGCGGCATTGCTGTCTGGCCGGGTGCCAAGCGTTCAGCCGGCTCCTGGCGTTCATGCGCCTAATGAGGGGGCGGGGTGCAGCATGATGACATGGAGCCACTGGCCTTAAATGCAGGGCGCCCAAATCTCTCATTGCCTTGGCGTTGAGTTTGTTTCCCGCATCGCTTGTGAACCGTTTCATGTGAGTCCCTGATTCTTTTGATTACGTTGCTGACCCGGATTGTATGAGGACCCTGACTGTTGCTGACTCGGACTGCCTTCTTGACTATTCGCTCTCTGACTAAGCTTGTATGTAAGCTATGCCCAGAGCAGACTCAGAGTGCTTGAATTTAAGCAGGCATGGGATAGGCATAAGGCTATTCTAAATAAAAGATAAATCCAGGTAAAGTATCCATGTAATTGGGCAGACTAGATGGGCCGAAAGGTTCTTATCTGCCGACATTTTCTATGTTTCTATACTGACCCTGCATAACGCTGACTCGGATTGTAAGAGTACCCTGTCTGTTGCCAACCCGGATTGTTTAATTGACCACGTTCTGTCTGACCCCTTGTGTATGTATGCCCTGCATCAGCCTAACTCAGGCTATTCCTCAAGTGCCGTTAAGGTTAACCCTTCCTGCTCCAGTGCAGGCCCTGTTCTTAAACCTGCAGCTAGTATCTCTACGCTGTATTCTGTGTTGCTGGTGTGTCTGTTATCCCTGGCTTGGATTCATAGGACTAGCGGTCGCGACCATTCAAGGATCGGGGGGTTTAGAGGTCTGTCCAAAAGGACCCACACCACGGTTATCGAGAGTGAGTGTGACAGAAAAGCATATAAATATGAAAAAATATTATAATTACTTGCTTTTTATGTCTGCTGAATGACACTACTGACTCATTCAAAAAGGCATTGAATGTTTTTAAAAGCTGCAAAGCATGCATGTCCCTTTAAAGGAACCAACAACTACACACCCAAGGCAGCTTCATGGAGTGGAGGTGTTGGCCAACTTGAGATAATGTGTCGAGTCTGACAGTCTCGTGGAGGACATCGATAACAAACGGAGACAGAATAATCTGCACGTCCACAGACTGAACAGACATAGAGAGGAGAGGATTTACAAGATATGGTCCAACCCATGAATAAACTTCCCCCACTGCAACGCGCTCCCGACTCCCAAACACATTTCAATAGGTGTAAGGATTGAATACAGTGCACAGAATGTATGTTTATAGTGACAGCTATACTAATCCCCCCCCATGGGAATCCCTGACAATCCTTTTATCTTCTGGGATCACCTGTCCCATGACCTCCTTGAAAGTTTATTCCTTAATGCTTCGAGGCCTTAAACGTCGTTTCCACAGGCAGAGCAGTGTTATTGTTTCCTACAGGAAAACCAATTTAGTGCTGAATCTGCTCCCTCTCTTTACTCCAAACACTTCCATACGGCCTACTTTAGTAACGAC
The DNA here is from genome assembly GCA_009667805.1 of Leptobrachium leishanense. NCBI lineage: Eukaryota > Metazoa > Chordata > Amphibia > Anura > Megophryidae > Leptobrachium > Leptobrachium leishanense. The sequence continues at coordinate 21,116 of RXON01002697.1, read as the reverse complement.
AACCAGCCGACGTCTAGGGGCGAGGCCGTCCTGTTCACCTCCCACCTGCCCTTTACTTATTGTGCTCATCTAGAAGGTCCTAATGATTCCTTTTTATGAAGGGAACGTGGGCTCAGCTCTTTTTAGGTTTAGAAACGTTTATCTCCACAAACTCTAAACAAATCCCTGCCCTTAAACGGATTCTGCCTCAACGGAACTTGTATTTGGTGGAGATATTAGTGTTGAATTAAATCGCTCGAAAGAAAGACATGTGACATTTGGTTCGGTTTGGAAACTGTCCAAAATATCAGCAATTGGATCCAAATTACTGATGTCATTAGAGAATTATTTCCTGAATAATAAAACTCAAATCCATCCAAGTTTCCAATTGTATTCGGACCTGACCGATAATAACCCGAAAAATTCAGATTTAACCGGAATAGAATAAAAAAATGTAACTGGAACCTTATCGTAATCATATGACATCCAGAAACTGTGACCCTAACACTAAACCCAACCCTAACATATCCCGAATCCTGACCCTAATCATATGACACACCAAAACTGTAACTCTAAACCAAACCCTAGCCCTATCCCTGACCCCATAACAATTATTTTTTTACATATTATACATAAAGCTTCTGAATGTCAGAAACGGCTGAATATATTACACGTTTCCAATAGGCAAATTTTTCTTTTTTTAATTATTGTTATTTATTTAAAATTTTCTAAATAATACATATACATATTCCATGCATGACAAGACAAAATGCAAACTGTACATTATTACATAATTTCCTCAAATACTACCATTTTCTTTGGCTTCAATTACATAAAACATAACATACAGTTGTGTTCAAAATTATTCAACCCCCACTGAAATTGAGTGTTTTGGCCAGTTTGACATCGATTTTGATCTTTCAGTCATCTTGCTTACAATTAAATCAAAGAGGCACGTGTAGGTCAGACAAATATAACATAACATTTATAATGAAATAACCACAAATGTCTTTTCTGTGCTCACATCATTATCAGTTTTATTCAACCCCCAAGTGACATTCAATCTTAGTACTTAGTACAACATCCTTTTACAGTTATAACAGCTTTTAAACGTGAAGCATAGCTTGACACAAGTGTCTTGCAGCGATCTACGGGTATCTTCGCCCATTCGCCATGGGCAAAAGCCTCCAGTTCAGTCACATTCTTAGGCTTGCGCACTGCAACTGCTTTCTTTAAGTCCCACCAGAGGTTCTCAATCGGATTTAAGTCAGGTGACTGCGATGGCCACTCCAAAATGTTCCAGCCTTTAATCTGCAACCATGCTCTAGTGGACTTGGAGGTATGCTTGGGATCATTGTCCTGTTGAAAGGTCCAACGTCTCCCAAGCCTCAGGTTTGTGACGGACTGCATCACATTGTCATCCAATATCTCCTGGAACTGAAGAGAATTCATGGTACCTTGCACACGCTGAAGCTTCCCTGTACCTGCAGAAGCAAAACAGCCCCAAAGTATGATTGACCCCCCCGCCATGCTTCACAGTAGGCAAGGTGTTCTTTTCTTCATAGGCCTTGTTCTTCCTCCTCCAAACATAGCGTTGATCCATGGGCCCAAACAGTTCTAATTTTCTTTCATCAGTCCACAGAACACTATCCCAAAACTTCTGTGGTTTGTCCACATGACTTTTGGCATACTGCAGTCGACTCTTCTTATTCTTTGGAGACAGCAAGGGGGTGCGCCTGGGAGTTCTGGCATGGAGGCCTTCATTACGCAGTGTGCGCCGTATTGTCTGAGCTGAAACTTCAGTACCCACATCTGACAAATCTTTTCTCAGTTCCTCAGCAGTCACACAGGGACTTTTCTCCACTCTACGCTTCAGGTAGCGCACAGCAGTCGAAGTCAGCATCTTCTTTCTGCCACGACCAGGTAGCGTTTCAACAGTGCCCTTTGCCTTGAATTTGCGAATGATGCTTCCTATGGTCTCTCTTGGTATGTTTAACATCTTTGCAATCTTCTTATAGCCATTGCCCTTCCTGTGAAGAGTAATCACCTCTTCTCTTGTCTTCCTGGACCATTCTCTTGACTTCACCATGTTTGTAACCACACCAGTAAATGTCTAGAAGGAGCTGAGTATCACAGTCATTTTAAAGCTGCCTAATTGGTGCTTATTATGCTTTATTGCTGCTCCGTGACATCCACAGGTGTTTTCAATACCTGATTGAAAACACTTGAATGAACCTCTGTTCTTCAGAGTGGTAGTTTTTAAGGGGTTGAATAATTGTGTCAATGAAGAATTCACAAACGAAACATTTACTACTGTATTACAAAACCAATTGATGTCATTTTAGTTGCATATGGTTCTTTAAAAAGTCCTTGTAGGATTTCATTCTGAATACAATTACAAATGTACACTAAATTCCCTAAAACCCTTTACAGCATTGGGGGTTGAATAATTTTGAACACAACTGTATATAGAAACTAATATGGTACAGAAAACCACCATCTCTTCCTAATATTCCCAGACTTTAGTAATTTCATTTTTTCCAATTTTCTGTAAAATCATTCTACTTCCTTATCAGCCTCTAAACTTAAAGCTTCCCATGATCCCCCGAGGCAAAATTTCACAAGTCTAAAAGAAAGCGTTACCTCATCCTTACATGTATACAAAGCTCCATATCAGTGATTGTGGCCCTGCAGGGGGTGATTGTCACACAGGGGCTTCTTATAGACTAAGCGCGGCCTTATTCCCATGGCTGGGAGACATTTCATTGCTGAATTCACACACATCATTATACAGCGGATACAGCTTATAATCAGCAATATATGCATTTACTTACAAGAAGCCGCTAACTCCCAGGACCCTCAGCCTGGATCTCCTCTCTGGATTCACCAGCTGGATCTGCCACCTCACAGGGCTCAGGACACAAAGGACAAAGGGGATGGAGCTACAGGGGTTAAAGGAGAGGCAGGAGTTACACACATCATTATACAGCGGATACAGCTTATAATCAGCAATATATGCATTTACTTACAAGAAGCCGCTAACTCCCAGGACCCTCAGCCTGGATCTCCTCTCTGGATTCACCAGGCGGATCTGCCCCCTCACAGGGCTCAGGACACAAAGGACAAAGGGGATGGAGCTACAGGGGTTAAAGGAGAGGCAGGAGTTACATATAATCCCACATCAATACAAACAAGTGAGAAAAAGAAGAAACATCACTAACACGAGAGAACAACGAGCAGGAAGAGAACAAAGACAAAGGCTTCTCTCCCAGGGAACTTCCTGTCTGTGCAAACCCATCCTCCACAGCAAACCCTCTAGTAGAGTTCCAAACACTAAAGACTAACTCTGTGACCATTATATTGTCTTCAGCAGTAAGTGAACGGGTAAAGTGACCTGAGCTGGAGACACTTTAATGTTAGGAATTGTCTTCTGTGTTTTGAACTCCACTCTAGTAGTTCTTTGTGAGCAGGAAGAGGTTTGTCTCAAACACCACAATCAGGTCTATTCACTAAACGGTGAAGTCAGGAGAATTTGCAGAAGTGAACAATCTAGCAGGGTTATTCAGAGAAACATGAAACTCTGGAGAACTTGCAGAAGAAGAGAGCAATCCAGATCAAATAGCCGATTTGGAAAGTGAGATAAATGGGAGAATTTTTATGGTTCGGCTATTTTGACCTAGAATTTTCACTTCTCCTGAGGTTCTCCTTTCTTTGAATAGACCGGTCGTTCAAAATACCCGAACCAGATCAGGGGCAGATCCAGAGGGGCAACAGGGCAATTGCCGCCCCCCCCCCCGCCCATAGAAAATATCGCCGAGTGCTTTTCTCTTTTCGAGCGGCCGCCGGCATGAAGCTTGGCCGCTCGCCTGGGAGCCGCGATCTCGTGAACTTTGAGGATCTTGCAAGACCGCGGGTTGTGCGTGTTCGCAGGCGAGTGGCCGAGCTTCATGCCTGCTGCCGTTCGTGCCTATAAAAAAGTGCTCTGAGGGGCCTGGCCTGGGGGCAGACAGCAGGAGACCGATAGGCCACGTGAGCTGGGGGGCAATACATATAAAATGTGAGCTGGGGCACTATATATCCACGTGAGTTGGGGCAATATATCCATGTGAGCTGGGGCACTATATATACATATGAGCTGGGACACTATATATATACATATGAGCTGGGACACTATATATCCATATGAGCTGGGGCACTATATATCCATATTAGCTGGGGCACTATATATCCATGTGAGCTGGGCTGGGGCAATATATACCATATATATATAATATACCATATATATATAACACCAAAAGACCTGGGAGACCACGGAAAACAACTGTGGTGGATGACCAAAGAATTCTTTCCCTGGTGAAGCAAACACCCTTCACAACAGTTGGCCAGATCAAGAACACTCTCCAGGAGGTAGGTGTATGTGTGTCAAAGTCAACAAATCAAGAGAAGACTTCACCAGAGTGAATACAGAGGGTTCACCATAAAATGTAAACCATTGGTGAGCCTCAAAAACAGGAAGGCCAGATTAGAGGTTGCCAAACAACACCTAACAATGCCTTCACAGTTCTGGAACAAGATCCTATGGACAGATGAGACCAAGATCAACTTGTACCAGAGTGATGGGAAGAGAAGAGTATGGAGAAGGAAAGGAACAGCTCATGATCCTAAGCATACCACCTCTTCAGTGAAGCATGGTGGTGGTAGTGTCACGGCGTGGGCATGTATGGCTGCCAATGGAGCTGGTTCTCTTGTATTTATTGATGATGTGACTGCTGACAAAAGCAGCAGGATGAATTCTGAAGTGTTTTGGGCAATATTATCTGCTCACATTCAGCCAAATGCTGCAGAACTCTTTGGATGGCGCTTCACAGTGCAGATGGACAATGACCCAAAGCATACTGCAAAAGCAACCAAAGAGTTTTTGAAGGACAGAAGTGGAATGTTATGCAATGGCCAAGTCAATCACCTGACCTGAATCCCATTGAGCATGCATTTCACTTGCTGAAGATAAAACTGAAGGGAAAATGCCCCAAGAACAAGCAGGAACTGAAGACAGTTGCAATAGAGGCCTGGCAGAGCATCACCAGGGATGAAACCCAGCGTCTGGTGATGTCTATGCATTCCAGACTTCAGGCTGTGATTGACTGCAAAGGATTTGCAACCAAGTATTAAGAAGGGAAAGTTTGATTTATGATTATTATTCTGTCCCATTACTTTTGGTCCCTTAACAAGTAGGAGGCACATCTGCAAACTGCTGTAAATCCTACACCGTTCACCTGAGATGGATGTACATAACCTCAAATTAAAGCTGACAGTCTGCAGTTAAAGCACATTGTGTTTGTTTCATTTCAACTCCATTGTGGTGGAGTATAGAGCCAAAGATGTTCGAATTGTGTCGACGTCCCAATATTTCTGGACCTGACTGTATATACAGTTGCAAGAAAAGGTATGTGAACCCTTTGGGATTATGTGGAGTTTTGCATGAATTGGTCATAAAATGTGCTCTGATCTTCATCTAAGTCACAACAATTTGAAAAACACAGTCTGCTTAAAATAATACAACACAAACATAATATGTTTTCATGTTTTTATTGAACAGAACATGTAAACATTCACAGTGCAGGGTGGAAAAAGTATGTGAACCTTTGGACTTAATAACTGGTTGACCCTTCTTTGGCAGCAATAACCTCAACCAAACATTTCCTGTAGTTGCAGATCAGACCTGCACAACGACCTGGAGTAATTTTGGACCACTCTTCTTCACAAAACTGTTTCAGTGTAGCAATATTCTTGGGATGTCTGGTGTGAATCGCTCTCTTAAGGTCATGCCACAGCATTTCAATCGGGTTGAGGTCAGGACTCTGACCGGGCCACTCCAGAAGGCGTATTTTGTTTCGTTGAAGCCATTCTTTTGTTGAATTACTTGTATGCTTTGGGTCATTGTCCTGTTGCATCACCCATCCTCTGCGGAGCTTCAGTTGGCGGACAGATGGTCTTACGTTTTCCTACAAAATGTCTTGATAAACTCTGGAATTCATTTTTCCATCAATGACAACAATCCGTCCAGACCCTGAGGCAGCAAAGCAGCCCCAAACCATGATGCTCCCTCCGCCATGTTTTACAGCGGGGATGAGGTTTTGATGTTGGTGTGCTGTGCCTTTTTTTCTCCACACATAGTGTTGTGTGTTTTTTCCAAACAACTCAATTTTGGTTTCATCTGTTCACAGAATATTTTGCCAGTAGTGCTGTGGAACATCCAGGTGCTCTTTTGCAAACCTCAAACGTGCTGCAATATTCTTTTTGGACAGCAATGGCTTCCTGCGTGGTGTCCTCCCATGTACTCCATTCTTGTTTAATGTTTTCCTTATTGTAGATGTGTCAACAAAAATGTTAGCATGTGCCAGAGATTTCTGTAAGTCTTTAGCTGACACTCTAGGATTCTTCCTTACCTCATTAAGCATTCTGCGCTGTGCTCTTGCAGTCATCTTTTTTAGGACGACCACGCCTAGGGAGAGTAGCAACAGTGCTGAACTTTCTCCATTTGTAGACAGTCTGTCTTACCGTGGACACATGAACATCAAGGCTTTTGGAGAAACTTTTGTAACCCTTTCCAGCTTCATGCAAGTCAACAATTCTTGATCGTAGGTCTTCTGAGAGCTCTTTTCTGCGAGGCATGGTTTACATCAGCCAGTGCTTCTTGAAACCAGTAAACCCCAAACTGGTGTGTGTTATTAAAGGGCAGGACAGCTTTCAGCAACACATCCAATAATATCACACTGATTGGACTCAAGGTTGGCTCACTCCAGGCTCCAATTAGCTCTTGGAGAAGTCATTAAGCTAGGGGTTCACATACGTTTTCCACCCTGCACTGTGAATGTTTACATGTTATACGTTTTCATGTGTTTATGGAACATAATGTTTGTGTTGTATTATTTTAAGCAGACTGTGTTTTTCAAATTGTTGACTTCAATGAAGATCAGAGCACATTTTATGACTAATTCATGCAAAACGCCACGTAATCCCAAAGGGTTCACATACTTTTCCACGCATGATGCTTCCAGTGGTTTCTGGCAGATTCCCCTCGACCCGGAGAGCCGTAAGCTGACTACTTTCATTACGCTGGTAGGTCGATTTTGTTTCCGCAGACTCCCCTTCGGGATATCTTCCGCACCAGAGATCTTCCAAAGGGAAATGAGTTCCCTCCTAAGGGCACGGTGGTAGTTATGGACGACATCCTCGTGTACGGGTCCACTCTAGAAGAGCATGATCAGCGACTGCAGCGTGTACTGCAGACCGTAAGAGAGGATTGAAACTGAACAAAGATAAATGCCACTTTGGGAACACAGAACTGTGCTACTTTGGCCATATTATCTGCGGAGACGATATTAAGCCAGATGCTAGTAAAGTTCTCGCTATTGAAAAGCCCTTCCGATGTTCATGAATTGAGACAAATACTGGGCCTTGTGAACTACGTGGGCAAGTTTCTGCCGGAACTGTCCTCAGTGTTGCATCCTATTACAGAATTGTTGAAGAAGGACGTTGCTTGGACCTGGGGACCTCCACAGGCGGAGGCCTTTGCACTGGTCAAGTCCATGTTGGGGTCCGCCCCAGTGCTGGGGTTCTATGACCCTTCTAAAAAGACTGGTTAGTGCGGACGCTAGCAGTTATGGGCTAGGAGCAGCCCTTCTGCAACTGAATGACGACAAGCTGCAGCCCATTGCCTAATGCTCTCGTACATTAACTGCAGCAGAAACAAAATACGCTCAGATAGAAAAGGAGTGTCTGGCTGGAGTTTGGGCCTGTGAGCGTTTTCAACGATATCTGGTGGGCTTGGAAGGTTTTAGTCTGGAGACTGACCACAAGCCGCTGGTTCCATTGATAAACTCCTATGATATTGACAAGGCACCTCTGAGATGCCAGAGACTTCTGATGCGGCTGCTCAGATTCAATGTTCGGGCTGTGCACGTCCTGGGGAAACAATTGGAAGTGGCAGACGCACTCTCCAGGCTCCCGCTGGCTGCAGCTGAAGAGTCATTTACAGAATCAGATGTGAAGGTGTATGTGGATTCGATTTTGGCTTCTAAGTCCATCTCTTCAGGGAGATTGGAGCTGATAAAGAGAGAGACACATCTAGATACTGATCTCCAAGAGGTCATAAACTACATAAAGAATGGCTGGCCCGAGAGCCGGGCAGTATGGATGCTGCTGAGTGCTTTCCAGGCAGAGGGAGCGCACCTTACTGAACTAGACGGTTTGGTGCTGTTTCAAGACCGTAGTGTTATACCAGCCAGTATGCGGCGAGAGATGTTGAGTCGAATTCAGGATAGCCACTCGGGAATTTCTAAATGTAGAGAGAGAGCTGCCTCTGCGGTGTGGTGGCCTGGAATCAGCACTGACATTGCAGAATATGTATCAAGATGTTCCTTTTGCTGTGAACATTGGCCTACACGGAGGAGAGAGCCTCTACTTTCTACCTCGCTGCCTGCAGGCCCCTGGCAGAAGATTGCAGCAGATTTATGCGAGCTCAACGGGAAAAAGTATCTGGTTGTTGTGGACTACTACTCAAGGTATTTTGAGATTGCACCATTAGTTGAGGCGACCAGCGTAGCTGTCATCACATGCCTAAAGAGCATGTTTGCCAGGTGGGGGGTACCGGCTGAGCTGGTGAGCGACAATGGAATGCAGTTCGCTTCTATGGAGTTCAGGTCCTTCAGTGGGGACTACGATTTCCTTCATTCTACATCCAGTCCACAATACCCACAGGCCAACGGGATGGCTGAGAGGGCGGTTCAGACCGCAAAGTTCGTTTTGAGGCAACCAGATCCTTATTTGGCCCTCCTGGCTTATAGGGCGACTCCTATTCAGGCCATGGGATGTAGCCCTGCACAGTTGATGATGGGAGACAGATTCGTACCACGCTGCCTTCGGTTGGTTCATTCCAGCCTTCCTCCCCTGTTCTGTCTGAGAATGTTCGGAGGAGGGATGAAGAGGCGAAGCGGAACTACAGATACTATTATGATAGGAGACACTCTGCGCGCCATCTGCCTGAACTGTACCCGGGACAGAGTGTCAGAGTCAAACTGGATGACGAAAAGAGGTGGAAGACATCGGCCATAGTTGTAGGGCTGAGCCAAGGTCCTATGTGGTCCGCACAGAAGCGGGGACTGTCGCCCGCCGCAATAGACGTCACCTCCAGGTGGTTCCTGAGGAGCTAGGTGCCGAGAATTTGCAACCACAGCCAGTGGAATCTCTGGTCTTAAGAGGTACACCCGCTCTGCAACAGGATTCCGGCGAGAATATATCACTGCCTGACTTAGAGCCGCAACCACTCTCACAGGGATCTGGAGAGGGTCCTTGCAAAATGACCTCGAGTGGTAGAGTTGTGAAGCTTCCAGTGCGATACCGAGATTAGCGCTGTAGTTAGAGCAGTGACTGGAAGAATGTGAGAATAATCCCATTGTCACTGTGGACTAGGGTAGTCTACCCCGATGTCCAAGATAACAATAGATTTTTCTTAAAGGTACAATGCTATTAAAAAGGGGGAGATGTGTTGAGAGCCAGCAGTGACATCACAGGAAGGGGCGGCTCTAAGTGTAGTACCAGGAAGACAGCTCAGAGAGAGGAGGCAAACTGTGTGTCTCCCCTGTGTTAACTACTGAAATAAACACCTGTTGAACCCAGCTCGCTGTGTTATTTGGATCTCATGACAGCCTTATTCCCATGGCTGGGAGACATTTCATTGCTGAATTCACACACATCATTATACAGCGGATACAGCTTATAATCAGCAATATATGGATTTACTTACAAGAAGCCGCTCACTCCCAGGACCCTCAGCCTGGATCTCCTCTCTGGATTCAACAGCTGGATCTGCCACCTCACAGGGCCCAGGACACAAAGGGTTAATGAATGGCCTGATCACAGTGCTGTGTCTCCCTCCCTGTCCCTCAGTGCTGGATCCAGCCACCTCACAGCTCAGTGTCCGCCATTCCCCTCCCCCAGCACCACGTGTGCCATGCAGCCAGTCACATGAGCTGTGATGTCATCAGAGCGCGCCCCTCCCCCTGTGTTGCTGCAGGAGATGGTGTGTGTGAGAAGCTGAGCCTCAAACCTTAAAGAAAGGTAAACGATCCAACACCATCTCACAACCCCCCACTAAATATTACACACATACAGCACACACCGTTATATACAGAGCACGCGCACACATACAGCACACACCGTTATATACAGAGCACGTGCACACATACAGCACACACAGTTATATACAGAGCACGCGCACACATACAGCACACACCGTTATATACAGAGCACGCGCACACATACAGCACACACCGTTATATACAGAGCACGCGCACACACATACAGCACACACCGTTATACACAGAGCACGTGCACACATACAGCGCACACAGTTATATACAGAGCACGCGCACACATACAGCACACACCGTTATATACAGAGCACACACATACAGCACACACCGTTATATACAGAGCACGCACACACATACAGCACACACCGTTATATACAGAGCACGCACACACATACAGCACACACCGTTATATACAGAGCACGTGCACACATACAGCACACACCGTTATATACAAAGCACGCGCACACACAGACTATAGGGCTTATTCACAAAGCAGTGAAATGTTGGTGCAGTTTGTTGATTTCATTTCGCCGACTCTGCAGGGAATTCTCTTCACCTCAGGGTCACCGAACTGCGTCAGACGGCGCCATGCTGCTCTTTATAAAAGGTGTTTAAACCATAAAAATGGATAAAATGCGTCTAAATAATAAAAAAACTCCTTTAAAAAATAATAAAAATGTCTTTTACAAAAAAATATGAAACTCTTTTAAAAAAAATGGTCTTTAACCCTTTGTTGCCGGGCAATTTGTGCCCACTGGCGGGGTGTACTAGTACACCCCACTTGCCGGCTGCTGCGGCGGGCCCCTCCTCCGGCCCGCCTACCAACTGACGCTCGGTGCATTCATTGGTTGCAAGGGGGTGGTCTGATTCAGGCTGTCCTGCGGCAGCCAATGGCGCACGCAGACTGGGAACGTGAAGGAGGCCTATTGAGGTCAGTGGGTAGTGCTATGCTGCGCCACAGTTTCAAGCTGCACTCGTCGCAGGGATGGCATAGTGTGCCCTCCAGCAGGCAAAGGGTTTAAAAAATAAATTGGGCTTTTGTAAAAATAATAAACGGTCTTTAAAAACATAGAAGCTTTTCCGTTTATTCCATTGAAAGCTGTGGGATTCGCCCGTTTAAACCTGTCGAATTGAAACACTGAAATCAGGGAATGTCGTTAAACTTTCGCTGCGATTCCGGGTTCTGTGAATAGACGGATCATTAGTTCTCTATGGGACAATTTCGGTGCCGGTGAATTGCACCGTATTTCGCCGTCAGTTTGCCTGTATTTGGTGAATTGACAGTTTAGTGAAAAGACAAATTGCCCCGAAATCGCAGATCTGGTGAAACTCTGTTTGGTGGTAAATTCAGAGTTTGGTGATTAACCCTGTAAGTCTGTACGTCACGTCACAATGCTGTAACAAAAAGTGTCACAGTGTAAATCTCCCATGAGGCTCAGCTACTCATTAGCTTGGCAACAAAGCCTCGTGGGAAATGTAGTTCCAAAGCATCCGGGTCTCTATTCCATAGCTGGTGCTAATGTAATGTCTCGATATGTAAGCGTTAGCGCTGGGAGAAGCAAGTTTTTTTTTTAATAATATTTTATCTTTGCAAGAGTATAAATGGGATACAAAATGAAGAAAGGGGGTAAAACAGTAATGTACACAAAAGGGGAACATCGGAGCAGATAACAACGGCAATGATGCGGAGCGTTATCCAGTAGCAATTGCTCCACAGATTGGCATGAAAATTAAAACATCGACGCCAAATTTAGATAACATTTAGATATTCCTGTCCCTTGGAAAGGGTTAAATAAAGGGAAGAAGTCAGAGAATGGGAAAAAGAAGAAAGAAAAGAAATGGGGGGAAGAAAGCTATTAGAGAGACAGAAGAGAGAGTGTAAAAGAAAGGGGAAGATGGAGGGGAGGGGCTGGGGAGGGGGAGGGTGATAGGGCCAGGGAGATTGTATCTTTAGACTCAAACGCCTATATTAGGAGAAGAATGGGTTAATAAATGAGAGAATGTATGGTGAGCAGAGGGATCGAGGTAGTGAGGCTGTCAGCAGCAATACAGTAGGGCATAATATTCAAGAGTGCAAGGAAGGAAACCCCGTATATTAAATTAGCTTGTAAAGCAAGTGTTCTTGCCATAACGACCAGGGGTCCTGTTTCGGCGCGGAGAGATCAAAGTATGACAGAGCCAGGGCTTCGGAATAAGCCAGGTCGGAGATCATCTTAATCAGTGCAGGGAGGATAGGGGGTGTGCTTTGTTTCCAGAGTCTGGCTATGAGCAGAAAACAGCAGGATACAATAATGCAAAATAGTTTTCGCTGGCGTGTTAACCTTCTCACTGCATCCGGGAGAGCCCCCAGGATGTAAAGTTCTGGGGTAAATGGAACGGAGATGCCCAGAACGTCCTCCACAAATTTCGCCACCGCTAACCAGAAAGGCAAAAGCACAGGACAATTCCACCATACATGTAGCATAGATCCCTGATTATAGAGGCATCTCCAGCACATATCAGTAACATTTTTATTGAAGTGACATTCTCTGACTGTAATACAATGGACTTCAGTTACTCTGATGAAAATCATCAGAATACTAGTGTCTCCCAGAGACCAATTAATTAACCACTTCAATGCGGAGGACGCGCTCAGCGCGTCCTCCGCATTACCGCTGGTATGCGGAGGACGCGCTGAGCGCGTCCTCCCATTGGGGTCAGCGTTCGGCGGGTTCCGGCCGATCGCTGGCCCCCCCGGTGCGGGCTGACATCCTCGATGTCAGCCGCGCATCCGGAACCGCAGCCGCTGGAATTAGGTGTCATTGCGGCAGCGCGATGACACCTAATTCAGGCCCCCCCCGCATGTGCGGAGGAGGCGCCTGAAAGGGAGGGGGGAGGTCCTTCGGACCTCTCTCCCTCCCGATCGGCGGCGTTGCGGGGGTTAACCCAGGCACCATTTGGAAGGGCACAGCCTGCCCTTCCAAATGGTGCCTGGCATTAACCCCTGGGGAGCTGGATCGCGAATCGGCGCTGAAAAGCGCCGGTTCGCGATCCTTTCCCGGAGCTGGCCGACATCTTGGATGTCGGCCAAGCTTCCGGGAACTCCCCCTGAGGACTGGCGTCATCGTGCGTAGCACGATGACGCCAGTCCTAGAGTTAACCCCTAACTGCCACCAACGGTGGAGATAGGGAGTTCCAATGAACTCCCTATCTCCCGATCCGTGGCAGCTAGGGGTTAATGTTTGGTATGGTTGGATCGGCCAGAGCATGGCCGTTCCAACGATACCAAACACGAATGTGAAAAAAGTTTAAAAAAAAAAATTAAAATTAAAAATAAAAATATATTTTAAAAAAAAATTATAAAAAAAAAAAAAACATTTTTTTTTCTTTTTTTTGGTTTGTTAGTGTAGCAATATTGTTCCTATTTCAATTATAATGTGAACAATGATGCTGCACTAACGATTTTTGTATGCGGTGCGTTTGTTAAAAATCGCGTAATTTTCCCCAAAAAAAAATGTAACGAGACCCCATCTCTAATTTTTTTAACAAGCGCACCCCATACAAAATATAACCGCAATTGCTCGCATGTTAAAATGTGAAAAAAAACACTTTACACGTTGTAAATTATTGAAAATACATATTTTATTGCATTTTTTGTTATAATATACAGACATGACATAACGTATACATATAATAATGACATATTATGAATCTACTGAGTCTGACGGAAAGAACGATATATAATATGTCTGGGTCATATAATAAAATAAGCCTTCAAAACACGTTTAAACATGATGCGCAAAACCGGTAAAAATGACCTCAGCACAGGGGCGTGAAACGCCTCAGCAGCGAAAGGGTTAATAATTAACTTTTATTAGGTATGGTTAAAAACGGCAAACGAATAAACATAGATAGACAGTGTTCACAAAACAATATATATGATAAAACCAAAACAATTCCGCTGAGAAGGTTGTAATGTATGACGGCAGGAGATGTAATCAATGATCAATACGATAAGTGGCCTTCAAGGGTCACTTCAAAGTATTGTGGCAAATAAGATTGATAACCAAATTTTGATAACAATTGAGATTAATAACCAGGTTTTGATCATGAGACACTGCACATGAAAAAGCAGAAAAGTCAAAAACAAGAAACTCCTGTTTAGAGGGATAGCTCAAATAGCCCAATATAAACGTATTTCTATGATTGTCCAGGTTGCAGATATCAATAAGACCCAACATGGGGGTATACATACATGTCTGGGATCTCGAAATACAATTCCCCAAAAGAGAACAGGGAGCTCTGGTCTAAGGAGTGCACCCGACGCGCGTTTCGCCAGAAATGGCTCGTCAGGAGTGCTTACGGACTGAAAGGAGGCAGGGGTATTTAAATTCTCAAAGTTCCGCCCCAGCCTGTAAAACCAACCAATGGGACAGAGCAATAACAGATGGTCCAATCATGTAGCTACCAAGGAGATTGACAATGAAAAGATCCAATAGTGATCAATGTTTAGTTCAACTACCAAGGAAACTAATGGAGCGGGGAGATCTCGCTACATTATTGTATCAGTATGAATCAGGAGTCAAATGCCGTATGAACGCGCGTCGGGTGCACTCCTTAGACCAGGGCTCCCTGTTCTCTTTTGGGGAATTGTATTTCGAGATCCCAGACATGTATGTATACCCCCATGTTGGGTCTTATTGATATCTGCAACCTGGACAATCATAGAAATACGTTTATATTGGGCTATTTGAGCCAATCCCTCTAAACAGGAGTTTCTTGTTTTTGACTTTTCTGCTTTTTCATGTGCAGTGTCTCATGATCAAAACCTGGTTATTAATCTCAATTTTTATCAAAATTTGGTTATCAATCTTATTTGCCACAATACTTTGAAGTGACCCTTGAAGGCCACTTATCGTATTGATCATTGATTACATCTCCTGCCGTCATACATTACAGCCTTCTCAGCGGAATTGTTTTGGTTTTATCATATATATTGTTTTGTGAACACTGTCTATCTATGTTTATTCGTTTGCCGTTTTTAACCATACCTAATAAAAGTTAATTATTAATTAATTGGTCTCTGGGAGACACTAGTATTCTGATGATTTTCATCAGAGTAACTGAAGTCCATTGTATTACATAGGGGTAGTCCCTTTTTGTCTTTCACCACCCTGCTTTACAAGCCTTTTTGTTACCCTTTTCTGACATTTAGTTACGCTCTACCATTGTGGTAGCGATTTCTTCATTCCTGTTTTTAATACCAAATTAGTAACTTTTCTTACCTGTGCATTCATCACCAGAATATCACATTATCTGTATAGAGAGTCTCATTGAACAAAAATGTCTGATCTTTTAAAGAAATTGTGTGATACAGCTGCTTGGAATGATGATTTATCAGCTGTATTTTCTACTGTACCTTTACCCACTAGTAAATTAAATGGTGACATTGGTCAATCATTTAATCATATCCAAAAATTATATAAAAATCAAATTAAAAGTTGGTGGGAAATTAACAGTTTAGAGCAATATATTGAACGTAAATTGGTACCTAGAGGTTTAAGACCTGAAATATCTTTACCCAATCGCATCATTACAGATGAGCATGTTGATGAATGGAACTCCTTATTACTAGACTGTTCCTTTAAACTTATGACTTTTCTAAATCGTTTAGAAAAAGAACATCTCGACAGTGTAAACAAATCCCTCGCTGAGAATATTGTTGCCCTCGAGGAGTTTAAACCTGATCCTCAATTCAATCATATGGAAATGCGACTCCAGAAAAATCTTGAGAATTTCAAAAAAACTATCAAAGAAAAGAAACATTTTAAATTTCAACGCGATATTAATGACTTTAAAACCAAAAACATCTTTAAACAAAAAAATCGTGTACGTCGTAGGCGCCCCTTTGGAAATCCCAATAACGATATGGTCTCCTCTACTGATTGTGAGACCTCACTTGATGAAAATGAGACCGAAAAGGTTCCTTCCATGGTTTACAATAGGGGTAGAGCCTCAATTAGAAATCAACCTAAACATGTTTCTTTTCGGGTAGACGACTGGAAGTCAGACCCCCCGTCAGAAGCGAGATTACGCGACCGACAAAGATGGGGATACAAAGGGATGCGTCAAAACGACCACTCCACCAAAAAATGGTAACCGATCCCTCGGTCAATTCCATAATTTACCTGTCTGGCTTCAATCTCCTTCCAAGACATTTCTCTTTATTACAAAACTAGGTGTAAAGCCTGCCCAGAGGGCAGTCTATTGATAAGTGTGGTGCGTTGTGCTTGGTTCGGTGCCATTTATTGTGCTGTGTTTGGCTCTGTGCTCGGCTCTGTGCCGTTTATTCTGTTGTGCTCGGCTCTGTGCCGTCTATTGTACTGTGCTCGGCTCTGTGGCATTTATTGTGCTCGGCTCTGTGGCGTTTATTCTGTTTTGCTCGGCTCTGTGCTGGGCTCTGCACATCGGCTCTGTGCTCTGCTCCGTGCCGTATATTGTGCTCTGCTTTTTATTGTGCTCTGCGCCGTTTATTGTGTTGTGCTTGGTTCTGTGCTCGGCGCCGTTTATTGTGCTGTGATTGGCTGTGCCGTTTATTGTGCTGTGCTCTGTGCCGTATATTGTGCTGTGCTCGGCGCTGTGCCGTTTATTGTGCTTGGCTCTGTGCGTCTATTGTGCTGTGCTGGCTCTGTGGCATTTATTGTGCTGTGCTTGGCTCTGTGGCGTTTATGTGCTGTGCTTGGCTCTGTGGCGTTTATTGTGCTCGGCTCTGTGGCGTTTATTGTGCTTGGCTCTGTGGCGTTTATTGTGCTTGGCTCTGTGGCGTTTATTGTGCTTGGCTCTGTGGCGTTTATTCTGTTTTGCTCGGCTCTGTGCTGGGCTCTGCACATCGGCTCTGTGCTCTGCTCCGTGCCGTATATTGTGCTCTGCTTTTTATTGTGCTCTGCGCCGTTAATTGTGTTGTGCTTGGTTCTGTGCTCGGCGCCGTTTATTGTGCTGTGCTTTGTGCCGTATATTGTGCTGTGCTTGGCTCTGTGGCGTTTATTGTGCTTGGCTCTGTGGCGTTTATTGTGCTTGGCTCTGTGGCGTTTATTGTGCTCGGCTCTGTGCCTTTAATGGGTTGTGCTCTGCTCTGTGCCATCTATTGTGCTCTGCTTGGCGCTCTGCTCTGTGCTCTGCACTCGGCGCTGGGCTGTGTTCAGGTACTGGGCTCAGGCGCTGGGCTCTGCTCAGGCGCTGGGCTCAGGCGCTGGGCTCTGCGCTCAGGCGCTGGGCTCAGGCGCTGGGCTCTGGGCTCAGGCGCTGGGCTCTGTGCTCAGGCGCTGGGCTCAGGCGCTGGGCTCTGTGCTCAGGCGCTGGGCTCAGGCGCTGGGCTCTGCGCTCAGGCGCTGGGCTCAGGCGCTGGGCTCAGGCGCTGGGCTCTGCGCTCAGGCGCTGGGCTCAGGCGCTGGGCTCAGGCGCTGGGCTCTGTGCTCAGGCGCTGGGCTCAGGTGCTGGCTCTGTGCTCAGGCGCTGGGCTCAGGTGCTGGGCTCAGGCGCTCAGGCGCTGGGCTCAGGCACTCAGGCGCTGGGCTCTGCGCTCAGGCGCTGGGCCCAGGCGCTGGGCTCTGCGCTCAGGCGCTGGGCTCAGGCGCTGGGCTCTGCGCTCAGGCGCTGGGCTCAGGCGCTGGGCTCTGCGCTCAGGCGCTGGGCTCTGCGCTCAGGCGCTGGGCTCAGGCGCTGGGCTCTGCGCTCAGGCGCTGGGCTCAGGCGCTGGGCTCTGCGCTCAGGCGCTGGGCTCAGGCGCTGGGCTCTGCGCTCAGGCGCTGGGCTCAGGCGCTGGGCTCTGCGCTCAGGCGCTGGGCTCAGGCGCTGGGCTCTGCGCTCAGGCGCTGGGCTCAGGCGCTGGGCTCTGCGCTCAGGCGCTGGGCTCAGGCACTCAGGCGCTGGGCTCAGGCACTCAGGCGCTGGGCTCTGCGCTCAGGCGCTGGGCCCAGGCGCTGGGCTCAGGCACTCAGGCGCTGGGCTCAGGCGCTGGGCTCAGGCGCTGGGCTCTGCGCTCAGGCGCTGGGCTCTGCGCTCAGGCGCTGGGCTCAGGCGCTGGGCTCTGCGCTCAGGCGCTGGGCTCAGGCGCTGGGCTCTGCGCTCAGGCGCTGGGCTCAGGCGCTGGGCTCTGCGCTCAGGCGCTGGGCTCTGCGCTCAGGCGCTGGGCTCAGGCGCTGGGCGCTGGGCTCAGGCGCTGGGCTCAGGCACTGGGCTCTGCGCTGGGCTCAGGCTCTGGGCTCTGCGCTCAGGCGCTGGGCTCTGCGCTCAGGCGCTGGGCTCAGGCACTGGGCTCTGCGCTCAGGCGCTGGGCTCTGCGCTCAGGCGCTGGGCTCAGGCGCTGGGCTCTGGGCTCGGTGATGGGCTCAGGCGCTGGGCTCTGCGCTCAGGCGCTGGGCTCAGGCGCTGGGCTCTGCGCTCAGGCGCTGGGCTCAGGCACTGGGCTCAGGCGCTGGGCTCAGGCGCTGGGCTCTGGGCTCGGTGAAGGGCTCGGTGCTGGGCTCTTTTTGCGCCCTTCCAACATTGGTGGTCCTGCGGCAGGAGGCGCGTGGCAACCTCCGTAACAGGCTGTTGCGGTTGGATGCGCGCGCGCCACCTGCCGCAGCACGCCCAAAGCGTCCAACGGAGGTTGGATGCGCGCGCAGCAAACCTCCGTAGGACGCTTTGGGCGTGCTGCGGCGGTGGCGCGCACGCACCCGGCTGCGCGCGCATCCAACCGCCACAGCACCCCGTGGGCTGCGCGCATGCGCAGTCCATATATATATATATATATACACACATATATATATATATACACACACACACACACACTGTAACCCCATGTGGATATATATACACACACATATATGGTTTTTACAGTGTGTGTGTGTATGGCCGGCATCCAGGCTCAGGCGAGCCCCCGGCTCGGCTGGGCCTCTAGGCCCAGGCCAAGCCGGGGGCTCGCCTTAGCCTGGATGCCGGCCAAGCAAGTAGCTCGGCCGGCATCCAAGCTTAGGCAAGCCCCCGGCTTGGCTTGGGCCTAGAGGCCCAGCCGAGCCGTGGACTCGCCTGAGCCTGGAGGACGTCCGAGCAGGCAATTCGGCCGGCCTCCATGCTTAGGTGAGTCCCCGGCTCGGCTGGGCCTCTAAGCCCAGGCCAAGCCGGGGGCTCGCCTAAGCTTGGATACCGGCCGCGCAAGCAGGGTGGGTGTGGAGAGCACATACTCACCTACATCGGCCCTCCAGCGATGGCAGTCCCGCTTCCAGTGTCCTCTCTCCGTTGGTCGCCGGTATAACGTCACGAAAGCCTTTGACCCTGGGTCAAAGGCTTTCGTGACGTCATACCGGCGACCAACGGAGAGAGGACACTGGAAGCGGGACTGCCATCGCTGGAGGAGCTAAGGGCCGATGTAGGTGAGTATGTGTAAGCAACATCCTCCTACATTGGCCCGGAGCTCCAGCGGTGGCTGTCCTCCGGCTGTCGCTGGCTGCTCGGCAGGCCTCTAGGCTTAGGCGAGTCCCCGGCTCGGCTGGGCCTGTAGGCCCAAACCAAGCCGGGGGCTCGCCTGAGCCTGGAGGCCGGCCTAGCAGCCTGGAGGCCGGAGGAAGTCACCGCTGGAGCTCAGGGCCAATGTAGGGGAGTATGTGTAGGCAACTTCGGCCCTGAGCTCCAGCGGTGACCGTCCTCCGGCTGTCGCTGGCTGCTCGGTCGGCCTCTAGGCTTAGGCGAGTCCCCGGCTCGGCTGGGCCTGTAGGCCCAAACCAAGCCGGGGGCTCGCCTGAGCCTGGAGGCCGGCCAAGCAAGTAGCTCGGCCGGCATCCAAGCTTAGGCGAGCCCCCGGCTTGGCTTGGGCCTAGAGGCCCAGCCGAGCCGTGGACTCACCTGAGCCTGGAGGACGCCCGAGCAGGCAATTCAGCCGGCCTCCATGCTTAGGTGAGTCCCCGGCTCGGCTCGGCTGGGCCTCTAAGCCCAAACCAAGCCGGGGGCTCGCCTGAGCCTGGAGGCCGGCCTAGCAGCCTGCTCGGCCGGAGGAAGTCACCGCTGGAGCTCAGGGCCAATGTAGGGGAGTATGTTTTGGCAACTTCGGCCCTGAGCTCCAGCGGTGACCGTCCTCCGGCTGTCGCTGGCTGCTCGGCCGGCCTCTAGGCTTAGGCGAGTCCCCGGCTCGGCTGGGCCTGTAGGCCCAAACCAAGCCGGGGGCTCGCCTGAGCCTGGATGCCGGCTGAGCAGCCTGCCACAGCCGGAGGACGGTCACCGCTGGAGGATCGGGGCTTGCGAAGTTTAAACAAACGGGTAGCTGCGCGCGGCTCGTGCCGATTTTTTTTTTTTTTGCAGGCGGCCGACACGCGCAGCTACCTGTTTGTTTAAACGGCCAGTTTCAAATGTCAGTCGCGCATGCGCAGTCCGTTTTTTGGCGACGGACACGCCGGACCTTATCCTTTTATAGGATAGAAGGCCTTTCCTTTGTCCCTACCCCTCACTTTAACAAATTTAGTTGGATAAAGGATCTCAATCTATTTGCGAGGAGGTTAGCCTTACATATTTTTATGGAGAAAAAGAAAGAGAGGGAGGCCAAAAATCTAGGAGTGTCCACTGAAGATTATGCACATCTTGAGAATCTGTTGGCTCTCCTAGATGAATGTCCACCTGATTCGGTAAATTTCTCACAAAAATTTAAGCAGAAAACTAAGTTTACTCCACCATTTTCTGATTTCTCCAACTTAGAGGTCTTTGTTAATCTAGTCACATCTGAGATTGAATCCATTAAAAATAAAGATCTAAAATGGGAATCTAACTTATCTCAGACTGAACAACTAGCTCTTAATGAATTACAAGATGTTTGCAACATTGTCATAAAACAATCTGACAAAGGAGGCAATCTGGTAATAATGGATCGCAATGATTACATTGTAATGTGTATGTTACATCTTAATGACAAGGATGGTTATAGGAAATTGGAAAGCGATCCCACGCTGGTATTCACCAAAAGTTTGGAGACCTTAT
>RXON01002696.1:0-31403 GCA_009667805.1 Leptobrachium leishanense | reverse complement strand
GAGGTGGACTGTAAAGCACTAGAAGCCTGGCTGGCGGAGGATGAGGATGGCCTGGTTAGCCAATCCACCAAGTCCTCTGTATGTTGCTGCTGCTTAAGACAGCCAGCACCAGTTAGAAAGGACAAGCGTGCCCCTGCTGAGGATGCACCACGACCAGAGGCACAGCCTCCCGACACAGGGGCTGCTTGCCCTCTTATCTGTGTCTGGGAGCGTCTGCCTGTCATTTTTGTTCTTTCAGACATGGTGAGTGATATTTGGATTAATATATACAGAACTCTGATTCAACTCTGGTATAACTCAGTGAGACACACTGATAGCTGGCAGCCAGTGACGAGACACAGATCACCTTAATTCACAAATGTTTTAAAGAAATGACTGAGCTCCAAAATACTGCATGGTACTGGATGTGTGACAAGACACAGATCACCTCAATTCACAAATGTTTTAAAGAAAGTTGTAAACCCCCAAAAAACTTGCTGGCACAGTGACAAGACACACATCACCTAAATTCCCTGATATTTGGTAGAAAGGAGACACCCCCCCCCCCCCAGTAGCGTGGCAGACCGGCAGTAACAAGACACAACGATCTCCTTTGAAATCTCCTCTGAAATGCGTGCAGAATCGGCGCGTGGAAACGTTATTTAGTGTGCTGCGGGATTTAGCTCTGTGAGCCCATGATTGGCCAAAATTTGCCCAATCAGGACTCTGAGCGGTGATTGGCATGGTGTTGAACCAGTCTTGCACCAGACCTGTGGTCAGGTGCAAGGCTGTAGCCAATTAGGAGCTTCAGGCCAGTGGGAAAATGCATTGTGGTCCATTGTGGTCGAACATGCGGCGAACACCCGGAAATGTTCGGTGTTCGCGATCTACTCGAACAGGCTAAGTTCGAGTCGAACCCCGAACCGTCCGAACCCGAACCGCTCATCCCTACTCTTAAGGAGCTTGTCTTCTAATGGATTTGGTTCTATTTCTCCACTTTTTGCATGTATTTTTTAGCTTTGTCTCCCTTCTTAACCCCTTTACCACAAAGTACTTTTTGTTAAAAAAAATACTATCCTGTGTAATGGAAACAAGGGATTCATGGTTAATAATTAAATACAAAGTAAAGTTGCTATTTTCAAGAGATTGTGAAAAGATTAAAAACAATGTAAATTTGCTCATTATATAGCTTTTCATGTAATCCTTTACTGCTCCCAGTCTGTACTGTATAGGAAATTGCAGTCATTATAGCCCCCTGAATCGTATCCCTTTACACTAGTGGGCGACCCCAGAGCTCTCCTTGTATTCTGCCCTCTCCCTGGCTGGTGTACTGTAGTACTAAAGTCTGTAACCTTTTTGTTACAATGAGGGTGGGGGCTTCTTCCCAGTAATGCAGGGTGATGGGAGTAAGATCTCAGAGAATCTTTCCTTCCCAGGGATAGATTAATCTTGCATTAAAATGCATGCAAACAGGGGTCTATTGATATACCTGCTTTTGTATACAACTGATTTACATTTCAAAACCGAGTTTACATGTTTTTAAGGAAAGCGTTAAAATGCCACTGCTGTGCTGATTTTAAATCCGTAACTGTCCGAAAAGTTTATTTTTTTTTTTTTAAATACTAACTTTATCAATTTTTTTTTATTATTTTTGCAAGGGTTAATAGTAATTTAAATTTGGAAGGGATGCAGCAATATCAATACTAGTATCCAGTGGTGGCTGGTGACTTTTTTTGTTTTCTTTTCTATATTCAAATTTTTTATTTTCCAATCAAGTCTGCAATACAGTAGACAGACATTAAATGAGAAGTCGCTGATCATAAATTCAATAACTAAAATAAAATAATTGTGTAGGGTCAACATCTTAGAGAAAAGAGGCCACAAGACAACATAAACAGTGGAACACAGCAATTCGTAGCAAAGGCGAGGTGTCGCCAAGCATGGTCATAGGGGGGAGAAAAAAAATAAAAGATCCTCCACCGGCTAAAAGCTCCGTATTGTCCGTAACAAACCATGAATGCAATGGCCATAAATGTGGCCAACAGACAGAACAACTGTGTCCCCTAAGTAGTCAAGTCACTTAATCTGGGGCGCTGTGTGTTAGAAGGGAGCCATCCGATGATTCTGCAAATGGCGCCACTTGGAGAATCAAGAAGTAGACCCATAGAGCGCAGGTGAGCATCGGCCTCCTTGACCGTGGAAGCCACGAGCAAGCGGCCATCTTCTCGGTGAATAATCAGGGTACCCTGGGCACCCCATTGATAATGAATGCCCTGGGTACGAAGGAGAGTTGTCTCAGGCCTATAAAAGCGCCGAGCAGCGAGGGTTAGATAAGAATGGTCCCGTACACGGCAATAGCGGCCCCCTCAAAGGGCACTGCAGGGGTATTCCTCACCGCCCGAAACATCGCAGAGTGAATAAGATACATCTTGAAGGGTCACAATGAAGTCTCGGGGGGAGGGCTTCGGCAGCAGCCAAGGTGGCCTTTCACACACGAAGGCACATCAAAACGGGGTCCCTGAGGGTGTCCAAGGAGGGGAGAATTGCTGCCACAAATCGTGTGACGTAAGATATTAAGTCCTGGTCCTTCACCATTTCTGGCACCCCCCCCCCCTAAGCTTTACATTTGAACGCCGGTGCCTAGATTCCAGTGCCACCACAGCGGATTAAAGGACATTCAGTTGACTCTGGATCGCTTGTAGATGGGAAGAGGATGCAGCCTGCTCCTCCTCCACCACCTGTGTGCGGGCCTGGACGTCCACCAACTGGGTCTGGGCTGCTTTCAGATCAGCTCCGAGGGCATGTAGATCTCCCTGCCAGGACTCCCGAGCGTCAGCCAACAGGGTGCCTATATCCCGTTTAGCGGGTAGATCTTCCTCCGCGTCAGACGGCACCACGTGCGGGACAGGTGGGATAGCAGTAGAAGTCGCCAACTGTGGGCTGGAGGGCCTGGGCCCAGGCAGGTCGGGTTGTAGTAGCCGTCGACCCTGACTGCTTCCCAATGAGAGACGAATATCAGGGGCATGAGAGTTGTCTGGGACACCGCCGCCTCTGGTCTTCTTACCCATCCTAGGGCTGTGTTCCACTACACACGTCTGTGGGTTCGTAGGCACAATAGGCTGCAAAGATGGCCGCCGGTCTTTAGCGGGGATAGCTCTTGCGCGACCCTCGCCGCTCTTGTCATCCGAGGGGGGGGGACAAGCAGGCTCCGGAGTGTTACTCCTGATGGCCGGCAACGAGCGATGTAGGAAAGGAGAAACACTGTAGGTCTGAGTCGCTTAGAAACGCAGTAGTTGCCGAGTGTATAGGCACACACATCCACTCCTTTCCAAACTGGAAACGTTAATATTTTTTATAATCCAGAATAGGAATATATGGCATTACTACCTCCAAAATATGTGGACAATTCCATTTATATAGGGAAAAAAACAGAGACCTATTCCTATTGATGTGGCAAATAAAGTGGCTATAAATTGATTACAAATGTAATCCAGAAATTAGCCACAAGATGTATTCATAAAACATGATTCAATATAAAAAAATCTAAAAGTGGGAAATAATGATTTTTACCATTTGCCAAAAATCAAAACTGCACATTATTTTAAATAACTGAGTATACAAAACTTCAGTGTGTTAAAGAAATCCTGTTGCACATTTATTTCTTTATTTTTTTTATTTATATTTGGCACATAAAGGCAAATATTGGGTGAATTTTATGTCATAAAGGGGTTAAGGCAGGCACCTTGTGTATGTATCAAATAGAATAAGCATTCAAGCCTCAGATAGGAGCTTGCTTTGGTTGGCTTGTTTGACACCTGTCTTGGTTCATTAATTGCAAGAAAAACTCAAGGCAACCTGGACTGTGTAATTATATAATCATATAACCAATGGAATAGTCCCATTGACCAATTCCCTATACTAGATAACTCTCTTTTAGGGCAAGGATTAACTCCTGCTATAACCAAAAAAATCTTTTAGGTCTATATACTGTGCAATATTCTTTTCTGTTATGCAAACTGGATAAAATAGACCTGTGGAAGATCTACCATCCATATGATTGCTGCAGTGTTTAATTAGCCCATTACATGGAATGCTCTAAATTATCTTGCTGAATCGATCACTGAGAGTAAAAGAGACCTATCTATCTCTAACGAACATTTAGGATAACTGTGTTCTGCTCCTTCATTAATCAAGATACCGTATACTAACAACCTTTACGTCTCTTGGAGTTAAACCTTTTTCACATAATCGTGGATATTAGATGGTTTTCCTTAAGGCTCAAGATTAAGATATACCTGCGGTATGGCTAATATTAATGAACTGGTCTAGCACTGTGCACACAATCGTTTACACTAGTTGTTTTTTCTTGAGGCTCAAGATTAAGGTAAACTTGCGATATGGCTAATAATATAATTGGCTATGCACTGTTTAACAGCCATTAACCGCCTCTTTGATATTGGGCAATCTAAACCTGTAGACAGTTTATCATCCAATTCATTCCTGTATTGTCTAATTGGCGGCACCTGTGGGGTGCTTTAATCAACTGTGTATTTAGGCTATTTATTGCATTGGCACTGCAGCAACTTTAACATGACCATAACTTTAATCATTGATAACAGAGAGACTACAACTACCTTTTTGTTAAATACAACTGCAAATATTGGTAATAAAACTAATTGTCTCCTCTTTCTATAATAATCCAATTGATTATTAAGTATACCTTCACTATTACAGTTGCTACATTACCACCCTTGGTCTGCTAAATAGATCTTGAATGGTCGGACCAAAACTGATAGATTCTCAGTGGTTGTAAAGCAAATCTAATGGACACATATTTTAATACGCCGTAATCCACCAATATAGAATTACGCTATTACCCCTGAGAGACATTAATGTCTAATGGTTAATGTATGCCATGCTCCAACACCTTATGAGCAGACTATATATAGTCCTTTCTACATGATTAAGCCTTTTTTCCACCACTCATAATTATACACAAATTAAGACTACCTAGGACCTTGAGTTACGGATAGACTACATATTCACATTATCTGTGGTCTAGCGGTAGATATGACTGCTTGACACCATACAACCATCCGTATAGACTGGGAAATATCTCACTCTTTTCAGTACAGGTCTTTCTTCTCCATGCAGAGACACCAAAATTAGATAACCATTACATCGCCCTAACCATCACGTCATTACGTCATGTTTTTAAATGTATAGTTATGTCTCTCTCGTTTTTTTGTATGTCTAATAAAGTTCAGTAGGAGGATTTTGGAAGGATGTTTTGAAGCCTCTTACGGTCATTTATGGTACTTTTCTCTGAACATTCTGTTCAAATTTCGTCTTCAGTGTATACTAGCTTCTAAGGTTCAATCCTTAATAGAGTACCCATTGGCCTCACACTTTTTTGTTTTGTTCTTTTTCTAATTTTATTTAAAGCTGACCAGTTCCTTTTATTAAACCATTACACATGATAGCAAACATAACATGAGGAAGAAAACAACTCATTGAAATGCAAATCTAATTGCATAGTGCCGATCCTCACAGCATGCGGTCAGCTAGCCAGCCGCAAGACAGAGCCTTAGCAGCAGCCTCTTCCAAGTTGTCGCCGGGGGACTGGGTGCCCGGCTATATGAATTGCCCACTCCTGCTGTATGCAAACCAGGACAACATTTGTAGTCGTCATGGCGGCCTAGCGACCGGGGCTTGTCGAGCACTGCATTAAAGTATCGTATTCTTACTCTTAAAAATAATGGTAAAAATAGGACTTGAGTGGAAATTCCACACGCAGCATAAGCAAGCACAGGCAATAAACGACAAATTCCATAGTCCCGCTGATTCAAATGTTTGCTGTGGTTTTCTACATATCCTTGGTAATTAGAAGATTTTAAAATAGATTTGTATTTTCTTGTTCCTAAACAAGGAGTACTATTAACTAATTAGTGTAACAGCAACTGGGTTTACTGGTCTCCGGCTTGTGGACCAGACCCAAATCCGTTACATCGTCCATCCCTTCTCTCCATCCAAGCTGATCCGCAGCAGCTTTCCTTCTCACAACTTTAAACCATGTATATTTCTATGTATCGCACCCCAAACCTCAGACACCGCTTAATGCATGGGACTGAATATGCTTTATTGGAAATGGGACCAGTTATATGACAAACAGAGGGGGAGGTAACATGACACAATCAACAGAATACACTGTCCACATGAGGGGGATGTGAATTCCTTCAGAAGAAGCAGAAACCTAATTAGTAGTAGTCGAGGTTAGAAAACAACATCATTTACATAGAAACCTAGAAAATGTCGGCCGATAAGAACCTTTCGGCCCATCTAGTCTGCCCAATTACATGGATACTTTACCTGGATTTATCTTTTATTTAGGATAGCCTTATGCCTAGCCCATGCCTGCTTAAATTCAATCACTGTTTTGGCCTCTACCACTTCTACTGGAAGGCCGTTCCATGTATCCACCACCCTCTCAGTAAAATAATGCTTCCTGATTTTACTTTTAAACCTTTGCCCCTCTAAGACTATGTCCTCTTGTTTTGCTACTTTGTTTCCTTTTAAAT
This sequence comes from Leptobrachium leishanense, assembly GCA_009667805.1. NCBI lineage: Eukaryota > Metazoa > Chordata > Amphibia > Anura > Megophryidae > Leptobrachium > Leptobrachium leishanense. The sequence continues at coordinate 24,846 of RXON01002696.1, read as the reverse complement.
ATACTGAGAAACAAGAAGGGTGTTTGTGAGGGTCCTGAGAACGAACAACAGCACAATGGCCTGCTCTACGGTGGGTGCCCGCTCAGGTCTCACAAACAAGGTTTTAGCTTGCTTGTGCCATTACAGAGATGAATTTTCCATATGCAAATCAGCCTGCTCTCACCCAAAAAGGGTGGCCAGTGCTGATTGCCAAGGACGTCATCCCTGCACGAGAGGTGCAGCAACCCCCGACGATCGTTTCGGCCTTCTAGGGCAATCAGCACTGGCCACCCTTTTTGGGTGAGAGCAGGCTGATTTGCATATGGAAAATTCATCCCTGTAATGGCACAAGCAAGCTAAAACCTTGTTTGTGAGACCTGAGCGGGCACCCACCGTAGAGCAGGCCATTGTGCTGTTGTTCGTTCTCAGGACCCTCACAAACACCCTTCTTGTTTCTCACTTTTAAATATACTCCCTTCCTCTACCTTGTGGATTCCCTTTACGTATTTAAATGTTTCTATCATATCTCCTCTCAGTACCCTCTCAGTAAAATTATGCTTCCTGATGTTACTTTTGAACCTTTGCCCCTCTAAAATCTATTCCTTCGAGTCGGAATTGAACCAGCGACCTAAGGATTGCTACAATTCTATCCAATGCAGTCCTCCGCTCTACCAGCTGAGCTATCGAAGGTCTCTATTAGGGTTGCACCGATACTAGTATCGGTATCGGTCCCGATACCGGGTACTGCAGGAGTACTTGGTACTTGTGCAGTACCCCCCGATATTTTTCCCGATACCGGAAGCCGGCATTGAGCCGGCTTGCCAGCATCCGAGGGGCTGGGGCGGCTGTCCGAATGCTCTATCGGCATTCGGACAGGCCCTGCAGCTGCTCACTGTGTTTATACTTACCTTCCTGAGCGACGCCGGGAAAGTCTCCGCGCGTTGGAAGGCCCCAGCCGCGATCACGTGGGACCATGTGATCGCGGCTGGGGGCCTTCCAACGAGCGCACGCGCAGAAACTTTCCCGTCGTCGCTCAGGAAGGGAAGTATAAACACAGTGAGCAGCTGCAGGGCCTGTCCGAATGTCGATAGAGCATTCGGACATGCCCTGCAGCTGCTCTCCGCGATGATACTTACCTTCCTGGGTGACGCCGGTAAAGTTTCCGCGCGTGCGCTCGTTGGAAGGCCCCAGCCGCGATCACATGGTCCCACGTGGTCGCGGCTGGGGGCCTTCCAACGAACGCATGCGCGGAGACTTTCCCGGCGTCGCCCAGGAAGGTAAGTATTATCACGGAGAGTGCCGGGGGGGGGGAAATCCATGTGTGAGCTGGGGCATATCCATGTGTGAGCTGGGGCATATCCATGTGTGAGCTGGGGCATAGCCATGTGTGAGCTGGGGCATAGCCATGTGTGAGCTGGGGCATAGCCATGTGTGAGCTGGGGCATAGCCATGTGTGAGCTGGGGCATAGCCATGTGTGAGCTGGGGCATATCCATGTGTGAGCTGGGGCAAATCCATGTGTGAGCTGGGGCATATCCATGTGTGAGCTGGGGCATATCCATGTGTGAGCTGGGGCATATCCATGTGTGAGCTGGGGCAAATCCATGTGTGAGCTGGGGCAAATCCATGTGTGAGCTGGGGCAGTATGAATATATATATCTTGGGGGGATATATATGCATGTGAGCTGGGGGCATTTTTATATGGTCTGTTCTTATTGGAAAGCGTCACATGACATTAAAGAAAAGTCTCGGTATCGGTGAGTACTTTTAAAAAGTATCGGTACTCGTACTCGGCCTTAAAAAAGTGGTATCGGTGCATCCCTAGTCTCTATGACATCAATCTAAGGACAGATAGCAAGAACAATAAGTCTACATTATTTCACTAACACAAACCAACTACTGAAATACAAACGTTTTCAATATAGAAATACATTTAACTCCTTAAGCCTTAGGTGCCCGCTTATGCCCATTGTCCTTGAGAACTGACTTTGCCACATTGGTCCATGATCTCTTGGCAGGAGGCCAGCATCCACAATTCTTCAACAGGCACAGAGGGCATGTATAGTGTTGGCAAGGGTGCCAAGGAGGGTGAGGGCACAAAGGTAGTGGGAGCTTTGGTTACATGCACAACGCCGTAAGTACATTTACTTTCCCCCATAGAGGTGAAGACAACAGATTCTTGCAGGGATGTGTCATGAGGCTTCCTTGTTAGTTTTGTCTGCATTTGCCCTTTATTATTGAAACTTCTACGCAGAGTTCTGTCTACACCCTGGCAGTCAGTGAGTGGCTAAAGAGGGCAACAACAAAAAAAACACCTTTTATGTTGACTCTCTGCCTCTCCTATTGCACTGTTCATTCATGGCATAGGGGCCAGCATAAACGGCTGGGGCAAGACTGCCATCAGAAATTTTGGGGCCCCTTACTAAACCACTTGTCCGGGGCCCTCTCAACTCCCACTCAATCACCCCGGGCATAACCCCATTCCGGCAAACTACCGCTCCTTCCCCTAATGCACAAATAATTTGGCCAAAAATATGTGATGAGGTGTGTATAGTATCACAGAGATCCACATCAATAAAACACTGTAATGTATCAGACCTCCACAGCAATAATAGTTACACCAATGTGTGGAGTGAACGAGTGTGTCACAGAGCTTCACTGCAATAAAGCGAACACTACTATGGTCTGCATATTACTATATCACCGAGCATCACTTTGAAACCTAGGTGGTTATCCACTTAGCGCTGATCTTTGACGGCATCGCAAAAACAGCCATTATTGCAGTGCTGACATTCACCAGCTACATTTTGATTTTTTAGTTTTGAAAAAAGACACGGTTTGTCAGCACAGCAATACCGGCTGTTTTTGCAATGCGGACGCTTGATGGATAACAACCCCCATGGTCACACCTTAATTTTGATTGTTCACGGAGATCCAGCATATTAAGATGTGATGGCTGTTTTTGATTGTGTGAGATGTGTGTGTTATACCCCAGAGTACCAGGTCTTACAACCCCCCCCTTTTCTGCCCACAGCGAGGGATCCAAACATCCACTTGCACCACCAAATATGGTCCCAAATGCCACCCCTCTTTTTCCTTCCAGTATGTGCTCCAAACTCCACTGGCCCATCCCAGTTAGGGCCCCAAATGCCCCCTCCCACTCTGTCAGGTCCCCAAACGTCACCTCTCTGTCTTATGGCTCCAAACGCGTACCCCCTGTCCCTTCCAGTTATGGCCCAAACATGCTCCCCCTCCCCTGTCCCATCTCGGTTAGGGCCCCAAATGCCCCTCTCTTCTGGTTAGGTCCCCAAACTCCACCTTTTCCTCAGTTATGGCCCAAAACACACACCCCCTGTTCCTTCCAGTTATGGCCCAAATGCTTCCCCTTTCAACTAGGGCCCCATTGCGCCTACCACTCCCCCTCAGGGCCCCAAATGCCCTTTCCCAGTTAGTACCCCAAAAACTTAATATCAAGAGCCCCGGCGCGTGCCTTCACAGAGGAGCAGCATGCTGTAGGAGGCGCTGTCTCCACTCAGTACAGCATGCTGCTTCAGATGCCGACTATGGCAGGCAATGGGGGCTCAGCCAAGTCAGGGACTCTCTGGATTTGGGTTTATAGAACCCAATACCGGTGCTTACTGCTCAGGGAGAACACCAGTGGCATGGGGCCCCTGAACAGATCATTGGTAGTCACCCCCTGATGGTGGCACTGGCCAGTGGTTTGAGGGGTACAGGGCCAGCTTTTGAAACATTTGAGACAGAAAAGCCAAACTGATGCAGATTGCAGGATCCGAAGATAAGCCATAAAATGCAACAATTGAGTGTACAGGTGGGGAATATTTCACAAATATCCCACAAACCAAAGAGTAAAGTGCAATTCCCAGTCTAGATAATGGGAGGAGAAAGAGTGGGAAGTAGGGTGTCTGGGTGGTCTATGTAACTGTCGTCCACGCTGTGTGGAATAATTGGTTATCTCCCTTTGAGTGGTCCAGGTACTATACTGATATTTTTCTTTCTCTGTCCACAGATATTATACCTGTTACGATGGAGAAGACAGGCAGGGATTGTTGAATGTCTATCATGATGAGGCCTGCTGCTCCCTTACCGTCACTACTGGTCGAGTACTGAAGTTAGTAACTCTCTTAGTTTCCAAATTCAATGCTAGATTTAAACAGTTTTTTGTTGTTCTCTCTAACGAACCTGTATTATGGTCTTCAAAGTAGGCACAACGCATTGCACTATACTAAAGCCAACCGGAATTTAAGAACGAGTAAAGACTTGGGTAAGTTAATGTCAGACTTGGATATCGAAAGCTCAAACTGTCAAACAATTTCAATTGTGGCATTTTTTTTTATTAGCAACACGCCTTAAACTTCTCAAACACAAGCGCCTGAATATTGTTGGCTTCTTGAATGAACTTCCAAGGACTCTACACGACCTCGACTCCTTTGTTGTCGACATTAATGTTCAAACAGTAAGATTGCTTCAAATCCTCCTCCCCCCCCACCTTGTTCAGCAGAATTTGACTTTTGTCTTTCACTTTCTTCATTTACCTGATCCTTAAACTAGGTGCAAATTATCCGCGTAAAAGTGTATGTATATGTATATATACTGTGTGTATATATTTATCTATACCTTCATAAAGTATACAGACAACTTCATTTGTTCATATTTTTTTATGCAGTCGTTTGCTAAAATTATTTAAATTGTGACCAAAAAAAAGCACTGACTGGGTTAACTCAGCAGTTCATTCCAGTGCACCTCAGCTGACTTTCTCCTTTTTGAACTCCCCCCTACCTCTATTAAGATACAGCTTTTGTTTCTGACAACAAATAAATATATTTTAACCCCTTAAGGACCAAGGATGTACTATGTACAGTTGTGTTCAAAATTATTCAACCCCCAATGCTGTGAAGGGTTTTAGGGAATTTAGTGTACATTTGTAATTGTATTCAGAATGAAATCCTACAAGGACTTTTTAAAGAACCATATGCAACTAAAATGACATCAATTGGTTTTGTAATACAGTAGTAAATGTTTCTTTTGTGAATTCTTCATTGACACAATTATTCAACCCCTTAAAGACTACCACTCTGAAGAACAGAGGTTCATTCAAGTGTTTTCAATCAGGTATTGAAAACACCTGTGGATGTCACGGAGCAGCAATAAAGCATAATAAGCACCAATTAGGCAGCTTTAAAATGACTGTGATACTCAGCTCCTTCTAGACATTTACTGGTGTGGTTACAAACATGGTGAAGTCAAGAGAATGGTCCAGGAAGACAAGAGTAGAGGTGATTACTCTTCACAGGAAGGGCAATGGCTATAAGAAGATTGCAAAGATGTTAAACATACCAAGAGACACCATAGGAAGCATCATTCGCAAATTCAAGGCAAAGGGCACTGTTGAAACGCTACCTGGTCGTGGCAGAAAGAAGATGCTGACTTCGACTGCTGTGCGCTACCTGAAGCGTAGAGTGGAGAAAAGTCCCCGTGTAACTGCTGAGGAACTGAGAAAAGATTTGTCAGATGTGGGTACTGAAGTTTCAGCTCAGACAATACGGCGCACACTGCGTAATGAAGGCCTCCATGCCAGAACTCCCAGGCGCACCCCCTTGCTGTCTCCAAAGAATACGAAGAGTCAACTGCAGTATGCCAAAAGTCATGTGGACAAACCACAGAAGTTTTGGGATAGTGTTCTGTGGACTGATGAAACAAAATTAGAACTGTTTGGGCCCATGGATCAACGCTGTGTTTGGATGAGAAAGAACAAGGCCTATGAAGAAAAGAACACCTTGCCTACTGTGATGCATGGCGGGGGTTCAATCATGCTTTGGGGCTGTTTTGCTTCTGCAGGTACAGGGAAGCTTCAGCGTGTGCAAGGTACCACGAATTCTCTTCAGTACCAGGAGATATTGGATGACAATGTGATGCAGTCCGTCACAAACCTGAGGCTTGGGAGACGTTGGACCTTTCAACAGGACAATGATCCCAAGCATACCTCCAAGTCCACTAGAGCAAGGTTGCAGATTAAAGGCTGAAACATTTTGGAGTGGCCATCGCAGTCACCAGACTTAAATCCGATTGAGAACCTCTGGTGGGACTTAAAGAAAGCAGTTGCAGTGCGCAAGCCTAAGAATGTGACTGAACTGGAGGCTTTTGCCCATGACGAATGGGCGAAGATACCCGTAGATCGCTGCAAGACACTTGTGTTAAGCTATGCTTCACGTTTAAAAGCTGTTAGTACAACATCCTTTTACAGTTATAAGTACGAAGATTGAATGTCACTTGGGGGTTGAATAAAACTGATAATGATGTGAGCACAGAAAAGACATTTGTGGTTATTTCATTATAAATGTTATATTTGTCCTACACGTGCCTCTTTGATTTAATTGTAAGCAAGATGACTGAATGATCAAAATCAATGTCAAACTGGCCAAAACACTCAATTTCAGTGGGGGTTGAATAATTTTGAACACAACTGTATGTCACGGTCCTTTAACCCCCCTCCCTCCATTCACCTCTCAGGCTGGGGTCCTACGTTGGTCTGGCTTCCTTGAAACTGGCCCGACGATTTTATGGGCCCCAGCCGTCACGGTGACATCATTGGCGTGTGTGATGATGTCACTTTCAGGTGCAGGGAGAACCTGAAAGGGGAGGGGCAGAGGTCCTTTGGTCTCCCAAACAGCTAGGGCTAGAAACAAAAGAATGGCACCGCTGGAGATGGCATAGTCTTTTCAGCGGTGTCACGCTTTAACCCCTTAGAAGCCAGCTCGCAATTCGAACCCGGAAGTGGCTGACATCTTGGATATCATCCAAGCCTCCGGGTCCCCCCCCCCACTGACGTCGTTGCGGTATGTGCGATGGTGTCAGTCAGCCAGTTAACCCCCTAGCTGCCAAGTGGAGCTACGGGGAATTGTTTGGACCCATATATTTCCCGATTCCTGGCAGAGGGTTATGTTTGATATCATTGGAAAGGCCTGATCATGGTCTTTCCCATGATACCAAACATGACTAGGTTTGATGTCCACAAAAAGGTGTTTTTTTTTTTTTTTTTAAATAGCGAAAAAATTGTCTGGGGTTCTAATAAAATAGGACTTCAATTAACGTTTAAACATAATGTGCGTAAAACGGTCTAAATGAGATCAGCACACAGAGGTGCAATGGTTCAGCAGAGAAGGGGTTAAAAAGGAAAGACATGTAAACATTGCTTATTTCTAATTTTGAGACAAAATTTTGAAACTATTTAGCCGGGTTCTCTTGGTGGTTGTAGAATTTGGGGATTAAAGTTCAAAAATGTGTGTGTGGGGGGGGTTTCACAATTTTTTTCATCATATTTCAAATTTTCTTTTATAGTAAATTAAGCGAGATGATGGAAATAATGGTATCTTTAGAAAGTCCATTTAATGGCGAGAAGAACTGTATATAATACAGGTGCATCTCTAAATTAGAATGTGGTGGAAAAGTTCATTAATTCAACTCAAATTGTGAAACTATGTATTAAATAAACTCCGTGCACACAGACTGAAGTAGTTTAAGTCTTTGGTTCTTTTAATTGTGAGGATTTGGCTCACATTTAACAAAAACCCACCAATTCATTATCTCAACAAATTAGAATACTTCATAAGACCAATAAAAAAAATCATTTTTAGGGAATTGTTGGCCTTCTGGAAAGTATGCTTATTTACTGTAAATGTACTTGTGACGGGATGGAGTGTCCGCCTTTGGTCCTGCTCCTATCTGACCCCCTTGATGGCGTCTGGCCCGACTACAGAGGGGCTCGGCACTCGGCGTCTCGAGCAGCCTGATCTACCGACCTCTTGTTGGTGTGGAGGTGGCTGCTGGGCTGACTTGAGGCTCCTTTTCCTGGGATAGACGTGATGTGGAAGGCCGCTGAGTGCCTTCTAGGTGCAATGTGATATTCCCTGGAAGAACTCACCAGACGAAGCTGTATGACTTCAAAACAGAAACTGATTTATTAAAAGGTTTGGGCAGATCCTTTTATACACACAACACAAAGACATGTCCAGACTTGAATGCCCTCATACAATACAGGATACCTGTTAATACATCACACTCTAATAAAAACCACACCAGTAAAACCACATCTAGAAATGAAATAAAATGTCCATACACTTAAACGCACAACCGAAATATAAAAGGAAAAAATGGTCTTTAGAACTGTCTGGGTTTTAGTCACGTGGCTCGCTGGAAGGAGCGCTCAGGTCCATTCCGTGACATTTCCCCCCCCCCAATAAAGTCCGACGGACACGGTTGGACCCCAACGGGTCGAATCGGGGAAGTCGGAGCAGTCTCTGTGGCCCATAGCCCGTGGGTAGGAGGCGAGCCACCAGGCTTCTCCACATGTCCTCGTAAACCAACCCGCTGTCCGAGGGGTGCTCCAGGCCCCAGCGCCGGGCGCCCCGTTGGGGCAGTTGGTGGCAGGTATCCCCTCCTGGGGAAGGGTTCTGTCGTCGGGGAGGGGTACCGCCTGTACCACCTTCGGGGGTATCACGCACCCGGGAAAAACGCGGGCCACTTGCACGCGTCCCGTGCGCTCTGGTCAGCTGCTGGAAAAGTAGTGGCTGTAGGAGGCCTCCGGGCCAAAGGGTTGGAACAGTGGGCAGAGTTGACAACGGCTCTGCCCCGTAGCCAGCGCTTCTGCTGGAGAAGGGTCTCTGGGCGGGAGGATGGCTTCCTCCCTCTCCGGGGAAACCAAGTGCTGCGGGCAAGTCAACTCTGGGGTATCAGCCATCAGCTCCTCAGGGTAGGCGGTGGAGAGTGGGCAGAGGCCAGCGCCACTCTGCCCCTTTGCCAGCGCTTCTGCTGGGTACGAGTCGCTTTGCAGGAGGATGGCTTCTTCCATCTCCAGGGGGATCAAAGGTTGCGGGCAAACCAGCCCGGTGTGAACATCTGTCCGCTCCTCGTGGCAGACTGGAGAGTGGGCAGAGGCCAGCGGCACTCTGCCCCGTGGCCAGCTCTTCTGCTGGGTAGGGGTCTCCTTGTGGGAGGAGGGCATACTCCATAATGAAGGAGGTCAGGGGCTGTGTGGAAACAAGCCCAGGGGGATCCTCGGGTGGGTCCGGGGAATTAATCAAGGACGGTGGGCAGAGGGCCTCGGCGCTCTGTCCGGCTTCCAGTTTTTCCATTGGGGAAATTGCCACTGGCGCCGGGTCTTCTCGGGGGAGCATGGGGTCCTCCATCTCCAGGGAAATCAAGGGTTGGGGAAAGACAAGCCCGGGGGGAACATCTGTCTGCTCCTCGTGGCAGAATGGGGGACGTGGGCAGAGGCCAGCGGCACTCTGCCCCGTTGCCAGCGCTTCTGCTGGGTACGTGACGGTGAACCCTATCTCAGGCTCCAATTCCTCTGCCGACCAGTCCCAGGCCATAGGACTCGAGCCTAACTGTGGGGCTCCGTTAAACAGTTGCTCGTAGGCCTTCTCAAGCTCGTATTCCTGTCGGGCCAGGAGCTCCAGTTCATCGAGGTCCACCTCGTCCCAGTCGGCTGGGCCCTCCATCCGAAGATCCATGATCTGATCCAGACGCCACTCCGTATCTTCTCCAAACTCAGGGTCGTTGGCCATCCTCTCATACAGTGGCCCTGTGCCACCATAGTCGAGGCCTACGGTGGGCATGGCGTGGGTTGTAATGGGCATCAGTGGGACCATCAGCCACTGGAAGGCCTGGTAGCTGGCATCCAGTACAACCTCTCGTTGCACAAAGTGGTGACGCTCTGCCTCCCACCCCTCTGAGGGTCGTCCTTCCAGGAAGGCCTCTCGGGCCCTATCCTGCACCTGGTAGATGGCCGATTCGGAGGGGATCTCGGTACCTTGGTGGTACTTTCCATGTACCAGGGCCTCGTACCAGAGGCCTCGGCGGATCTCATCCCGCCGTTCGAACTCCAGGCGGTCTGTTGCGGATCCTGGATGGAGATCGCTGCTCTCCTGCAGTCTTCTCTGGAACTCCGCTTTCGCCTTCTTAATGGTGCAGATATCATCGTCGAGCCAGTCACTGGGGGGTGTAGCTTCCTTAACGGAAATTCCAGGCAAGCTGTAAATCTCCTCCCAAGTATCGCTGGGGAGTGCGGGTTCCTCCCATGAAGCTCCAGACAAGCTGTAAGTCCCCATAATAGGATCGCTGGGGGGTGTAGAGTCCCTGAACGAAGCTCCAGGCGGGCTGTCAACCTCAACCCAGGGCTCTACGGGGTAGGTTTCAGGGGCGGGGTATTCTGTCCATGTCGCTTGGAGCTCGGCCAACCGCTGCTGGTGTTGGCGCTCCTTTTCTCGCTCCTCACCTTCTTGGAGGACCGTCATGAGTTGTACAACTGCGGCTTCGGAGGGGGTGGTGCCGCGTATCTCTAATATTTCTCGAGCTTTCTTTCGGAGGGGATCTTCAGTGGCCGGAGTCGGGGTTGGGGTTCTCCTCATTCGCTGGTCCATCCTTGTAAGCTCCTTGACCAGGGCTTTCTTGTTTTTGGTGCCGGCGATTCCTCCACGGCACTCTAGCAGGTCTTGAAGGGTGCTTCTTTTGCAAGTTGCGTAGTTTGCCATGCTGTGTGTTTTCTGGGGGTTCAGAGAGCTATCCCACCGCTGCCACCAGTGTGACGGAATGGAGTGTCCGCCTTTGGTCCTGCTCCTATCTGACCCCCTTGATGGCGTCTGGCCCGACTACAGAGTGGCTCGGCACTCGGCGTCTCGAGCAGCCTGATCTACCGACCTCTTGTTGGTGTGGAGGTGGCTGCTGGGCTGACTTGAGGCTCCTTTTCCTGGGATAGACGTGATGTGGAAGGCCGCTGAGTGCCTTCTAGGTGCAATGTGATATTCCCTGGAAGAACTCACCAGACGAAGCTGTATGACTAAAAAACAGAAACTGATTTATTAAAAGGTTTGGGCAGATCCTTTTATACACACAACACAAAGACATGTCCCAGACTTGAATGCCCTCAGACATGTCCAGACTTGACTGCTCTCAGACATGTCCAGACTTGAATGCCCTCATACAATACAGGATACCTGTTAATACATCACACTCTAATAAAAACCACACCAGTAAAACCCACATCTAGAAATGAAATAAAATGTCCATACACTTAAACGCACAACCGAAATATAAAAGGAAAAAATGGTCTTTAAAACTGTCTGGGTTTTAGTCACGCGGCTCGCTGGAAGGAGCGCTCAGGTCCATTCCGTGACAGTACTCATTACTTGATAGGGGCTCCTTTTGCTTTAATTACTGCCTCAATTCGGCGTGGCATGGAGGTGATCAGTCTGTGGCGCTGCCAAGGTGCTGTGGAAGCCCAGGTTTCTTTGACTGTGGCCTTCAGCTCATCTGCATTTTTTGGTCTCTTGTTTCTCCTTTTCCTCTTGACACTACGCCATAGATTCTCTATGGGGTTCAGGTCTGGTGAGTTTGCTGGCCAGTCAAGCACACCAACACCATGGTCATTTAACCAACCTTTTGTGCTTTTGGCAGTGTGGGCAGGTGCCAAATCCTGCTGGAAAATTAAATTGGCATCTTTAAAAAACTGGTCAGAAAGAAGCATGAATTGCACTAAAATTTATTTTTTGTTTTTTGAAAATCAAAGTCACTTCACCCGGTTTATTAACACCAGGCGATGACCTTGCACCCCAAATCATCACAGACTGTGGAAACTTAACACTGGACTTCAAGCAACTTGGGCTAGGAGCTTCTCCACCCTTTCTTCAATCTCTAGGACCTTGGTTTCCAAATGAAATATAAAACTTGCTTGCCTTGCCTTGACCCCAGCCTCAGTCCATTCCTTCTGAAGTTCACTCAATTCTTGAATGGATTTTGTTTGACAAGTCTCTCAAGGCTGCGGTGCTCTCATTTGGTTGTGCATCTTTTTCTTCCACACTTTTTCCTTCCATTCGACTTTCTGTTCACAAAGTGCTGTATCCAATCATGTTAACAGTCAGCTTCTTTGGCAATGAATGTTTGTAGTTTACCCTCCTTGTGAAGGGTGTCAATTATGGGCTCGGTTTGGTTCACTAGGCTACACAATAATGGGGAAGACTGCTGATCTGACAGTTGTCCAGTAGACCATTTGAAGGCTCAGGAAACCTTTGCAGGTGATTTGAGTTGATTGACATGTCAACATATTCTAATTTGTTGAGGATAGTGAATTGGTGGGTTTTTTGTTAAATATGAGCCAACTCCTCACAATTAAAAGAACCCAAGACTTAAACTACGTCAGTCTGTGTGCATTGAATTTATTTAATACACGTTTCACAATTTGAGTTGAATAAATGATCTTTTCCACCACATTCAAATTTATTGAGATGCACCTGTATGTGTGCGTTCCATAAACGAATAAGAGGAAAATTAGACCTAAACACAAACAGCGTAGAAACGTAAAAACAGCAGTGGGTACTTTCAGACAATCGTAAAACCGCCTGGTCACTATGGGGTTAATTTATTTTTTTCTTCAGCATTTTAAGCTGCCATTTGTAGCTCCATTTATATGCGACTCCGTTAATGTGCAAGGTTTTAAATATCAGTGTCACGGTGTAACCGGAATCAGACAGGTTCACTTCATTAACGGCGCCGGACCAGACACAAGCAAGGATTGTCCAAACACGAGTCTCTTCAGGAAAGGCAAACGTTTATTGTGTCGTCACACAAGTGCTCACACAGGATTGAATCGCAAAGAGTGAGCCCCCCTTTCACCCCGTGCAAGGGGTCTTATACCCAAAAATACGTAATTAGGTACATCCCAATTAGCCCACCTCCCGATGACACTTTATTCCACCCCACGTGGGTTAATACCTCCCATCATTAGCATAAACACAAAGAACATTCCACATTTAACTATAAATTGATACACTTCATGTTAGTTTGACAGTCTTTGATTTGTTGTGCTGTCTTTCTCCGGGCAGCGCCTCCCTCCCTATAGGCTATGTTTATTCAGATAGCCTGGGGCCTGGTCTGTTTTCTATGTTTTCTTTGTTCCTCGGCACATCTCAGTGACCTTGCCCCATTCATAAATCTTCCTGTCTCTCCGTGCCAAGAGCCGGCCGGATTCTGCCTGGTCTTCTTGTTAGCTTTTCTAATCTACCACACATTCCTTAAATTCTATGCAAACTCTGCTCTTCTCATCTAAGTAAAATCTATTCTATTTACTGGTGAACCAATATTCTGAACAAGATGGCTGCCTGACTCATAGTAGCAACCATCTTCCAGCCTGATTCTCCTTCATTCCCCCCTTGGCTCAAGTGTCAGTATCTTTTTCCTGGCACTTGTAGCCATTACACTCCACTATTCTGAAACTCTGCATACTGGGGGGGCTTTCCGTTCACTGGGAACATTCCCTGTGGAATTATCAGTGGTATCTTCTGTGTTTGTGTGGGTGTCAGTGCTGTCTTGCACAGTGGCCATATGCATAGCCCTATGCGGTATATCAGTATCCCTATGATCAAGACCACCACTATCATGAGTATCATTGATCCAATCTGTGAGATAAATCTCAGGATCGAACCAAACCATTCTCCCATTGCTCCAAACCCACGGAGCGGATTCCAGCCTTCGGCAGCAATCCTCCTAGCTGTGCCCTGCAACTGTGCTACCTTTTCTTGGTGATCTTGAATTACCTGGTAATAGTCTGGGACTTCGTGTGTAGTGTTTCTGATGAAGGTGCAACATTCATAGTGCATTGTCATCTCACACAATCCATTCAAGGCCGCACTGATCTGCTCAAGCGCCATATCATGTATCATCTGCACCTTTCGTAACTCACGCATTTCCAGATTCAGCAGCTGGATATCCATACTGGTCCTATTCAGAATCTCATCCATTAGATTGACATAGCTATTCAATCTCCTCATCATCTCCCCTCCCCATCCAGTCCATGCTGGCAACCATGTCCATATTCGATCCATCTTGGCAAACAACTCTCTCTTCGGTCTTTCAAACACCAGTGGGTACCTAGGGTGCAGTTCCGTGTCTGTATTTGTGTCTTCTCCCCTTAGTCTCTGAATTGGGACCAGCTTAGCCAAGTAACACATTCCCGTTATCGTTGGTGGAACCCATGTGTAACACACTCTCCCACAACACACCTGGTATCCCTCTTCTAACATGAATGGTGATAGGTGTAATGTTCCTTTTGCTAATTCCAACATCATTCGCCTCATTCGTCTCGTTGTTTCCAGCACACTCTGCATCCCTCCAGACTCACTTGCAATTACTTCTTCTTGCTCACTCGTGAGTTTTCTGCACTGTATGTATAGATAATTTGAGTGTCCCTCTGTGTCAATTGTGTATATGTATGATGTCCAATTGAATTTGCTTGAGTAACACCCTTCCTTCTTATGTGTGTCTCTATCTGGCCCTATTTGGAAACACCATTCTGGGGGGTATATGTACCCTATTATGGGATATCCGGCCTCATACATTTCTGGTTGTTCTCTGGGTGGCCGAAAAGAGTGTATTGTGATATTCCCTGATGCAAACATACTCAGGTTCATTGGAACAGAAGCAAATGGGATATGAATGGTCTCTGGGTGCATTCTGCTGCACACCCAACATGCTTCCTGCCCAGATTTCTTAGCATAGTCATATTTAAATTGCACAAGTAAATGTCCTCTTGGCAATATCTCGGATGATATTTCTCGTTTTTGTCTCCACATGGTACGGTTCTCCATCACCGGGTGCGTTCCATTCCAGATATGGGAAATATCCACTTTCCCAGCGGTGCTTGTACAATTGGGGCATGCTCCACGTGAGAGTCCATAAATCAGATTAGCAAGATATAAAATCAGCACCACAAATGCCCCGAGTGTCAGAATTCCTTGGGCAATTCTTTTCACAGCCACATAAACCCAATCCCTCCCCACCGGAATTTCAAAAGTAAAGAACATTTCAGGATGATCAAGGGTGGGGGCCGGGCCCCTAAAAAGCACCCTGTGGGTATCCCCCGTTGGCGGGTGGTCAGGACCTGTGCCCATCAAAACACCCACTTGTTGATCCTCTGTATTATCTGGGTTAGGATCATTTAGGTGCTCATGGCTGTGGTCTTTGTCAGCTTCAGCCTCAGTGGGTTGGTCTCGTTGGTAACGACCTTCCATGTTGGTTCAGGACTGGCTGCGGCTGCTTTTACTCTGGAGTGATGTATCCACGGGACCACCTCGGCAACCTTTACTGCTGTAGGGGTTGATAACAGGACAAGATAAGGACCTCTCCATTTTGGACCCAGTGGATCATTTTTCCACTCTTTTACCCATACTGAGTCACCCGGACAATACTTATGCAGTGAAGGATATAGAAAATGCGGTATATTATCCCCCACCCAAGTATTTAATTTCTGCATTGATTTACCCAGCATTACTACCTGATCATTTAGCTTAGTTTCTCCCAATGCCCGAAGGTCCCCCCTTAGTCCATTAATCAGAGGGGTTGGCCGTCCAAACATAAGTTCGTACGGACTTAGCTTCAATTGGGGGGTTGGTCTGCACCTAATGTGCAAAAGGACTATCGGCAGCAAGTCCAACCAGCCTAGTGACGTCTCTTGGCACAGTTTGGACATCAAAGTCTTTAGGGTACGGTTCATTCTTTCAACTTTTCCCAAACTTTGGGGCCTGTAGGCGGTATGTAGCTTCCAGGTGATGCCCAGTAGCCGGGCAAGTTGTTGCAAACAGTTCTGGATAAATGCAGGGCCATTGTCCGACCCTATCTCGAGTGGAAGTCCGTAACGTGGTATTATTTCTTTCATCAGGCTCTTTACCACTTCTGTCGTCTTTTCAGTTCTCGTTGGGAAGGCTTCCACCCATCCTGTCAAAGTGCACACCATCACTAGTAAATATTTGTATCCTTTGCAGGGTGGCAGCACTGTAAAGTCTATTTGTAATGATGCCATTGGGGATAGCCCGATTGGCTGTTTCCCTGGGGGTTGAGATGGGCCTGTTCTTGGGTTGTTTTTGGCACATGTTACACACTGCTGAGCTGTTGCTTTGCAGATTGCTGACAATCCTGGTACGTAGAAATGTGGCTCCAACTGTTGCTCCATCATTTCTCTCCCTCCGTGGGTACTTGCGTGAAGTGCTCTTACAATTTCAGGAGCCAGTGTTGCTGGTAGGACTATTCGTCCATTCTCCATCTGGAACCATCCATCTTCTCCATACCCTCCGGGTTCTTCTGTCAGCCACTTCTTTTCTTTCTCTGAGTACACAGGTGTCCATTCGCTCAGTGGCGCCGGTAAAAGTGCAGCCACCACTGGTTTTGGTTTGTATCGTGCCAATTCTCCATGATTTCCCCAGATGAATTCTTCTTTTGGGAAATAGTATCGCCATGCGAAAAATAACAAATCTTGTCTGTCTTGCGAATCTCTTACTGCTGGTATGAAAAAGTTCATTGCACTTTTCTTCATTCTTGGCAGTCTGTTCTTGATAAGGATCTCCTTGAGGAAGAACCTCACCAGTGGGACTTGATATTCTTCTGCTCCCAATTCTCCCAGACTGTGCAGTATTCGTGTGATTCGTAGATTATTGTGAGGAAATTTTCTGCTCGTTCAACTTCAGTTGTTTCTTTGTCTTCCTCCTCCCCCACTATTTTTACGCCGAAGAATTTCAGCATCATTTTGTAGGCTCTGCGCAGTCTTTGCTGAACTTCTGAGGTGTTGACCATCAGGCGTGTCTCTTGCGGATTTAGAGGAGTAGAGTAGAAATTTCGGCCTTGTGTCCGAGTTGGGAAAAGCCATTGGATATAATCATGATTGAGTTCTAATAGTTCATAATCATCTTGCCACTTGTGCAATATTATTTCAATGAACTCGCCGTGGGGTTCAAACTTTCTCAAATTCATGTAGAACTCGTAATTTGGCATAGAGGATTGCGGTTCTTGCTTGCAGATCAATACTTTAGCTTGGTCTTCTGCTGGCGATGGTGGTTTTGCAGCTGCTTTTGCGGCCTGGTCCGCGCGTCTGTTACCTTTTGGAATTTCATCACGGCCTTTTTGGTGGCCACGACAGTGCATGATACTGACAGCACTTGGTTTCCACACTGCTTCCAGGAGGGCCGCGATTTCTGCCGCATATTTGATTTGTTGTCCTGAAGACGTGAGTAGGCCTCTTTCTTTGTAGAGTGCACCATGTGCATGGACTGTCATAAAGGCGTACTTGGAATCTGTATAGATATTTACTCTTTTGCCTTCAGAAATTTCAAGGGCTCTGGTTAAAGCTGTTATTTCAGCCAATTGTGCAGATGTATGGCCTGGCAGTGGCTTTGCTTCGATAACTTCTTCTGTTGAGACTACTGCATAGCCGGAGACTTTCTTCCCATCATCCATATAGCTGCTACCATCAGTGAATAGCTGTAGATCGTATTTGTCTAGGGGTACGTCTTTCAAATCTGGCCTGCTACTGAACACTTCTTCCATAACTTGGAGGCATTCATGATCTGGATCCTCTTCACAGTCAGGCAGTAAAGTAGCAGGGTTTAAGGTAGCGATGAGGTCCAAATGAACCCGTGGATTTTCACACATCATGGCTTGGTACTTCGTCATCCGGCTGTTGCTGAACCAGTAACCTCCTTTCACATCCAGCAGAGCCTTGACAGCGTGGGGCACCTTGACATGAAGAACTTGTCCAAGGGTCAGCTTGTCTGCTTCTGCTATCAGCATTGCGGTGGCAGCCACTGCTTTCAGGCATGGGGGTAGCCGCAGGACACAGGGTCGAGTTGCTTGGAGAGGTAGGCCACAGGCCTCAGCCATGAGCCAAAGGTCTGGACCAATACTCCTGTCGCTTTTTGATTATGTTCATGTACGAACAGCTGGAAAGGCTTGCTATGATCCGGCAGGCCCAGTGCAGGAGCTTCCATCAGCAAAGTTTTTAATTTCAGGAACGCTGCTGTTTGCTCTTCTTCCCAATGAAAGGGGTCTAGTTCTCCCCCCTTGGTGGCTTGATGAAGCGGCTTGGCAATATCGGCGAAGTTGGGGATCCACAGGCGGCAGAAGCCTGCAGCTCCCAGGAACTCACGGACTTGTCTCCTGGTCTTGGTTGGGGTATGCGGCACACCGCTTCTTTTCTTTCTGCCCCCAGTGCACGTTTGGTACCTGTTAACTGGAAGCCCAGATATTTTACACTGCGTTTACATATTTGTGCTTTCTTTTTAGACACTCTGTAACCTGCTTGGCTTAGCAGATGTAGCAAAGCTTTTGTGGCGGATAAACAGTCTTTTTCTGTGGGAGAGGCCAGTAATAAATCCTCAACATATTGGAGTAACACTACTTTGTCTGGCTGAGCGTTGAAGGCGAGGAGATCTTGGCTAAGCGCGCACCCGAAAATCGTGGGCGAATTTTTGAAACCTTGAGGGAGGCGCGTCCACGTCATTTGATGGCGCGCCCCCATGGTAGACTCTTCCCACTGAAATGCAAAAAGGGGCTGGCTTGCTGGAGCCAGACGGATGCAAAAGAAAGCGTCTTTTAAATCAAGCACTGTGTAATATTGTGTATCTCCGGGAATTAACGCCAGTAAATTGTATGGATTAGGAACCACAGGGTGTAGTGTTACTGTGGCCTCGTTGACAGCTCGTAAATCTTGGACAGGGCGGTACTCTTGTGTGCCTTCTTTCAGCACTGGCAATAGGGGTGTGTTCCATGGTGACACGCAGAATTTTAATATGCCGTTATCTTTAAGTCTCTGTAAATGTATTTGTATATTCTGCTTGGCTTTTTGTGGGATATGATATTGTCTTAGGGCCACAGGCGTTGCGCCGGGCTTTAATTCCACATATACCGGGGGTATGTTTATGGCAAGTCCTGGCGGGTTTTCCTCCGCCCATACCCCAGGAATTTCAAGGAGTAGTGCGTGCGGATCCGGCGCGGCGGGCAGAGTAGGTGCCGTGCGCCATTCTTCCTCCCTTGGCATAACTACTGCAATTTTCACAGATTGTGGATTGTGCGGACTGGCTGGATTATGCTGCCGAGCAGAGCCGCCACTCTCGGGCAGGTCTAATTGAGCGTGACCCCCGCGAAGGAACGTAATTTGGGCTTGTAATTTGCACAGGATATCCCGCCCCAGGAGTTGGATGGGACATTCGGGCATATACAAAAATTCATGTTCAACATTATGCCCACCCACACTACATTTTCTAGAAGCAAGAAAAGGATATTTAGC
Organism: Leptobrachium leishanense; assembly: GCA_009667805.1. NCBI lineage: Eukaryota > Metazoa > Chordata > Amphibia > Anura > Megophryidae > Leptobrachium > Leptobrachium leishanense. Next base: position 5,745 of record RXON01002696.1, on the reverse strand, counting down.
AGACACCCCCATTGCTCCCATAATATCAACCTCATTTCCCATTGGAGGTGCAATTTGCTTTGTTACAACAGAATATTCGGCACCGGTGTCAACCATAAAAACTTCATCTTTATTTCCCACTCTCATTGTGACCGTGGGCTCGTGGCTACCGAGCGGGATGGGCCCAGGTCCCCGTCAATATGCATCCTGCCCTTCAAATGATGTCCCCGCCAGTCCCACAAACCCCGTTCCATTCCCTTCACTTCTTTCATACCTTCCGTCTGTTACCTGGCCGTTAGGGGCTTGACCTCCCGCCTCCCCAACTTCACCCTGTCCCCCAAATTTAGCCAAAAATGCAGGACAGTCGTTTTTCCAGTGACCTTCACCCGGCACCACGCGCACTGATTGGGTCCTAGGGGTTCCCTAGGGGCTCCCCTACCCTTCCTCTAGCCCCCTACCCCTTGCCCTCCCTCTGTCTGGGCCACCTCGTCCTCCACCATTCCCCATGTATCCAACCACCCCGGTATGTCCCTTCTGTTTCTTTTTTTCCTCTAGATCCCGGTTATGATACACCTTATTAGCGATCTCAACTAACTCGCTAATACCTTTTCCCAAAAACCCATCTATCCTCTGTATTTTGTTCCGTATATCCCTTTGTGATTGACCCACAAACGAAGAGTTAATTAACCTCTGATTCTCCATTGCCTCTGGGTCAATAGGACTATACATCCTGTACGCATCCAGCAATCTTTCTAGGAACGCACTTGGGGATTCCTTAACCTCTTGCACCACATCTGCTATTTTTCCCATGTTTGTGGGCTTCTTCCCTCCCGCTTTAACACCCATAATTACAGCGGTTCTGTATGTCTGCAGATGGGCAACTCCTTCAACTGTGTTGTAAGGCCATTTAGGATCTGTTTTGGGGTAGTGTTCCTCTGCCCATGCCTCTGGATGAGGTTTAGCATCTGCTACGGCTTGGGCGAGTAAAATCTTTTGCGCGCTACTATTTATTCGGGCTCTCTCCTCTGTGGTGAACATTGTCAACATTAATTGCTGACAATCTGCCCATGTGGGGTTATGTGTGAGCATGACTGACTCTATCATACTGGCCACTGCTGCGGGATTTGTGGAATACAGTGGTGTGTGTGTTTTCCAATTGAAAAGATCCGTTGTCGTGAATGGGACGTATGTGTATTGCATTGGCCCTGGATCCCCATTCGCTAAGGGGGGGCCTGGCACCTCCCGCAAAGGCAACTGCATAGCATTCTTGTAGGGATTGTGTTGGTACGGATCCCGGGGTTTATGTATATTATTCGCTGCGCGTGTGGTGACTCCCTGGTTCTCATCCTCCTCTTTATCATCACCATTCCCGTGGGGCACTAATTTATATATACTCCCATCGGGCATCTCAATCTTCTCTGGTGGAGCCTCTCTGTCCCCTCCACCCACCGCGCCCTGCCCTTCTTCCGCAGCCACACGGGACGGAGCAGAGGGAGCTGACCGAGACACAGCCGCTGCCTGCTCCCCCTCCCCGCCCGCGCAATCGCGGCATTCAGAGCTTCCCTAGCTGCCCCATAACATGATGGATAGGACGGGGGCAGACCATCACTCTCTTCCGGTTGTTCTACCAACACCGGTCTCTCTCTCCCTTCACAATTTGGGGGATCCTGCTTCTTATTCCTCCCCGCTATCATTATAAAATGACTCTTGTTCTTAATACAATATCTCCATATATCTATATACGGGTACTGTTCAGGATGTCCATACTGCTCTGTAACTTGGGAATGTACCTTCTGTACCAACTCCGGGTCCATTGACCCCTGCTCTGGCCATCCTGGGACTAATAACGGCCACACAACTGTACACATCACTTTTAGCTTTTCTTTTGTCAATTCTACACCATAGTCATGAGTTTTATATAATGCATCGAAATTTCGCACCATATATTCTAGGGGCGTCTCCCCTCCTTTACCTTCTTGGGCTTTGATGACCCGTTACCCATTGTCACTCCTGAAAACAGTACTTTTTGCTATACAGATATATTATTTCAACAACAGTTAAAATCTACAGTCTGATACTTCAGCCAACAATTCACTTGTGTCTGAGGCGCTTCCCCCTTCAGTAGCCGACTGCAGTCGCTTGAGCCGGAAACGTACGTTCGGGGTCAAAACTCGTATTTGCTTCCTCGTGGAGCGAGTAGGCGCACGTTCACTCACAGCACTCGAGTCAATTCATTCACAGCACATACCGTATCAGATACTCTCAACACAGAACAAAACACTTCAACTCTTTCTACTAGCCAAGGGTGCTTATTCCCTTCTTTGTGGCTCCTTATACCCCGTAATTTGAACTCTAACTCTTGACTGCGTGTGACTATGTGCACCCCGTTTCTTGTCGATACTTCCGCCTGCAATTCCAATCTGCCTTATGGATAATCTACCCACTCAGCACCACTATCTCTGCAGCTACGGCTGGCTCCACTATGAGCCCTTCTCACTACACGACGTACACACTAGGCACTGACTCAGGCTCTCAGCCCAGTCACAGAGAAACCCTCCTCCTTTCCCGTTTACCCACGTGGTGAAGCTCTATTTACAAACACTGACTAAATGACTCGTGCAACTCCACGTGGCTACCTCCTCCCTCTCTTACAGAACTACACTTTGATTGGCATTCAATTCCCCCGAATCCAGACACCCGCTAGCCACTCTGGCTCCTTAGCAATGTCAGTGCTATCAGCGGCGGGCTAGATATGCCAATAGGATGGTGGCCATCGCATCCTCTTATCCGTCTATCTCAGTCGGACGTTTCCCTTAAATACCGGTATCTCCTTTAGACATACAAAACATGGAAGACACGTTACCTATCGCCGGCGCTGCTTGCTGTTTCCCAGACTCAGTGGTGTCCAGTTCCCGGGTCAGGGGTCCGTTTGGGACGAGACGAGGTCCACTGAACAGGAAATCCTGCTTGGCGCCTGCAGATGTCAGCTCACCTTCAACGGACGCCCCAACCATCGGGATTCTCGCACCCACTGCAGTCAAGCGCCGCACTGTGTTCAGCAGCCGTTGCCTGTGTCCTGGCAAAGGGCCCGTTATCCCGGCTATCGAGCCCCCAAGAAATGTAACCGGAATCAGACAGGTTCACTTCATTAACGGCGCCGGACCAGACACAAGCAAGGATTGTCCAAACACGAGTCTCTTCAGGAAAGGCAAACGTTTATTGTGTCGTCACACAAGTGCTCACACAGGATTGAATCGCAAAGAGTGAGCCCCCCTTTCACCCCGTGCAAGGGGTCTTATACCCAAAAATACGTAATTAGGTACATCCCAATTAGCCCACCTCCCGATGACACTTTATTCCACCCCACGTGGGTTAATACCTCCCATCATTAGCATAAACACAAAGAACATTCCACATTTAACTATAAATTGATACACTTCATGTTAGTTTGACAGTCTTTGATTTGTTGTGCTGTCTTTCTCCGGGCAGCGCCTCCCTCCCTATAGGCTATGTTTATTCAGATAGCCTGGGGCCTGGTCTGTTTTCTATGTTTTCTTTGTTCCTCGGCACATCTCAGTGACCTTGCCCCATTCATAAATCTTCCTGTCTCTCCGTGCCAAGAGCCGGCCGGATTCTGCCTGGTCTTCTTGTTAGCTTTTCTAATCTACCACACATTCCTTAAATTCTATGCAAACTCTGCTCTTCTCATCTAAGTAAAATCTATTCTATTTACTGGTGAACCAATATTCTGAACAAGATGGCTGCCTGACTCATAGTAGCAACCATCTTCCAGCCTGATTCTCCTTCAACGGTAATGCATGTAATAGGCCAGAAAGTGAGCCTGTTTTGCTCTATGGATCCCACGGTGTTGTTTTCCTATTCCATACAGCCTGATTCTCTCAGACCACTTCCTTTGCAATCATACTTTTTTTCCCTTTTACAGAACTCGCTACTTTGCTTTGTAGTAAATGGAGTATTTAAAGAAGGTAAGCTGTCTACTTATACTTTTTTAATCTCTTTGCAGTCTTTCCTCACTTAAAATATTATGGTTTTTGTAGAAAGTACACAATTTTTACATCATTCTCCTGACCTCACCACTAATCTTTCTATCCATAACTACCTGGTTTTACCATCCATTTGTTTTTGTCTGTAACAAGGTAAAATGCGTCAGCATCTACACACAGATTTATATGCAAGATATGTATTCTTTATGTATGTTTTACCTTGTTTTCTGCCCAGTTGGACCCTCGGTGCAATCTTTAATGACTTCTCTCTACGTTCATGCTTATTTTTAGTGGAGGAAACATCAAGGAACATTATGCGGGCGTTCTCTCGTACGTTTGTTGCTCTGCCAGACAGTGATGCAGGGTAAGACTATGGTAAAATATTAACTGTACAACGCTATAGAATCTGTTGGAAACCTATAAGAGTGCCTGCAAGGTTAATTTATTCACATTCCCAGCAGAGGTAATTAGAATCAGTGAGCTTCAAAGTCCTTTTAAACTGGGAAAGGTGTGTGTGGATGCCTGACTTAATTTATTCACAGCCCCAGCAGTAAGGTTTGAAATTCCATAAACCTTTTGTCTTCCAGGGAGCTTGAAAGCATCAAAGTCCTTCTGATCTGGGGTGTAATCTATTGGGCATTTTTGATTACAGGAGTGGCAGCGGACACCTTTCCCTGCCCGGTTGGAGTCAGAATGCATATTAAAGAAACAGCTGTTTCCTCTCGTATCATATTCTAAATTTATGATTTGCTGCATGTAGGTCTCTGGGAATAGACACACAGGCACATGTTCCTTTTTGTTGTTTCAGTGAGTTTATACAGTGCTTAAAAGGTTAAGTGGGTTCTGGGAGGCCAAGTGGGTGGGCTGGACACTCCTGTGTCCATGAAATCTGAAGAGAGGAACACTTGGTATGAATGGAAGCTGCCTGCTCTGGCCATGTGCTTACCTTTTGGGGTCACTTAAAGTGCGGGTAACCACCTTTTTTTTTCAACCCAGCACCTGGGCAGAAAGTCTATATCTGCAAGTATAGGGTTTCTGTTGTCATCCCATTTTTTATTTTTCTGTTTGAGTGTAAATAATATTGTAATAGCTTTTATCTGTATATGCACTGTGACCAGTTTTCCTCGTCATAATATATATCCTTTATTAAGCTCTGCCTTTGTCTGATCTCAGAATAACGTTACCTGAAGAGACATTTGGCGTAATAGCCTTGAGTTTCTAGAAGATCTATTAAATTGAGTTTGGTGGGGGGCAGTTTTATAAACTGTTCTTTTGTGGGTTTAATTGAACGGGGTGTTTTCAGGTCACCCTTGTTTCATATTAGGTGGATACCTGTGGTGGCAGTAATTAATGGAAGTGGGATAGTGGGTTAGTCATTAGTTTGGGTCCAGTGCAGACGAATAGTGATTTATTCTTTCCTTTTAACCCTTCACCCACTTCGCCAAGTCATGTGCCCTTCTGGAGTGAAGTCGCTACGTGACACTTTCCTTGTCACTATACCCCCACAAATCCCTTTATTAAATGATGCACAAGAAACAAAGTGCAGAGTAAATGTGGATCAGAAAATACTACATTCTCATTAGTCTTAAGTACAAATTCGACATGATAGGGGAGACAGTCATGGCTAATCTTAAACATTAGGCTTGCACCGATACTAGTATCGGTGCCGATACCGGGTACTGTACGAGTACTCGATACTCGTGCAGTGCCCCTGATACCGGAAGCCAGCATTGAGCCGGCATCCGAGGGGCTGGGGCGGCTG
>RXON01002695.1:0-69506 GCA_009667805.1 Leptobrachium leishanense | reverse complement strand
TATATGTTTTTTTACACTGTTCCTTTTCTGATGTGTGTTATGTCTCTATGTTAATAAAATCTCATATTTTTGTTTTTATTAATTTTTCTGCACTTTTCCTCACTTGAATTTTTGGATCTGTGATCCAAAGGTTTCCAGTAGGGATGTGCGTTTCGGGTTTCGGAATTTCGGAATTTTCACGAAATTTCCCGATTCGTGTTTTCGGATGCGGCCGATTTTCCGAATATTTTTAGATCCGAAAATGGCAGATCCGAAAAGTTTTCCGAGCCGAAACGAAATATTTTCTGAATTTTCGAACGTACTTGAAATGTGTCAAATCGAAATTTATTGCTTTGAAACGAGGAGAACAGACGTTCCGAGAAAACGAAAATTTTCGAAAATACAAAAAGTCGATACAAAAACTAGCTAAGTGACACGAAAATACGAAAAATGGTCGAAATTCCAAAAAAAAAATGTACCCGAAAAACGAGTCGAGTCGAACCGAATCGAAACAGAAATCAGTCGAAACGAGCCGAATCGAAAAGTTTAAAAATCCGAAAATTCGAATTGAATCGAACCGAAAAACAAAATCGGTGCACAAGCCTAGTTTCCAGTGAATAAATTAGGAAAACAGTTTGCTTGAATGTTTGAAAAGTGAAACGCTGTTTGCAAAGAAACCACTGAGCGAAAATGTCTGAAATTTACATATGATCCAATGAATGATAATAAAAAGGGCTGTTACAGAAAAAATAAGTAAACTTAAAACAAAAAAAGTTTTTAAAAAATAAAAAAAAATCCCCAAAAATGCTTAAAATATCCAAACAAATCTATAAATAAAGAGACTTTTTGCTGCAGAATTTTATAATGAACGATTTATTAGATATTGAATTAAAACGGGAAAATTTGTAACATTGAAGCCTAAGGGATTCACCTGAATTAACCTGCCGAATTAAACCACCGAATGGCAGGGCATTAGGGGAACCTTTCACTGCTGGTTTGTGTTCTCTGAATAGCCGAAGCAGTGCTTCTCTATGGGGATTTCACTGCCCTCAAACAGGCACCGTAGGTGCAAGCAATTCGCCAAGATCTGGCAAATTGCCTGCTCTCTGGATAGCCGAATGGCCAAGAAAGATAACCAAATGCTGATCTTCAGCATTCGGTTACCTTTCGGCAGCCATTCGGATCTCTTTGAATAACCCTGATTGTAAAACACACTATAAAACACACTGTAAAATGCATTATAAAACACGTTCTAAAACATGTTATAAAAACACACTATGCAACACATTATAAAGCACATTATAGAACACGTTATAAAACACGTCATAAAACACACTATAAAACACGTGATAAAACACATGCTGCTGTTTCGCTTGCTCTGATAGAAGTAATTGCATGTAAAAAAGGAAAAATAAAGTTTGTTTTTTATGGATTTTCCCCATGATACAACATTTACCAAAATCTTAGGGTAAGTTTCACTTTACAGCTGTGGGCAGAGTCTCCATCATGATGTCATAAGATACATCTCTGCTCTCCTACTGGCTCCTGTGTATCAGTAAAGGGCAGGGCTAGACAACTCTGTATTCTGCCTTTTATATCCATCCTCACACACAAACAGCAGTGATTTTGAGAGAATAGTTGTATTGTGTTCATTTCCCTCATATAATGCCTATAAAAAATAATTAAAATGTGTAAATATTAATCTATTTTACTCAGATTTGTGAGATCGGTTTTATATCAGATTTCAGTTTAAATATTTTCGGCATGCATAAGGTGTAGTATAAACAATAGCAGAGAAGCAATGGGTTGGGGTAGGGAATGTTTATACAGGGCTGCATGGGATCTATTGTGCTGTCTAGGCAGATGAATGAAATCAGATAGTGGGTTTCCAACACTGTATACTATCCCTTGGTAATGTCATTTACATACAACCCACACACATGCTAGTTTATGAGACAGATTTCTGGATATGACTCACAGACTTCATGCCACATCGTGAGGAGGAAGTGATGGAAAGATACCGTGTGTTTGTGTGTGTGCGTGTGGGGGGGGGGTCAGTTTACAACACAAAATATCACACAATGGATGCACCCAGTGACACATATAGAGGAAAATATCACACAATGGATGCACCAGTGACACATATAGAGGAAAATATCACACAATGGATGCACCAGTGACACATATAGAGGAAAATATTTTCTTAACTAAACATACAAGAGAAAAACAAAGCGCATGTAAGATATCAGTAACATCAGTAGACACAATAAGGACATTTCATTTTTTGTTGGTACTGGCCCTTTAAATATGGCTCTTATGGTTCCCATACATAATCTGACATACTGAGGGTTAGGGCAAGATTTGAGGTTTTTAGAGAGGAGGACAATACATATGTCTGCATTCCACCATCTCTAAAGTGGTTTATTCAGAGACATTTCGGTGCTCTCTTGTTCGCCGTAGTTACCTAAACTTTGGGGAATCAAAATTCCCCAGCCTGCGGTAAATTCAGCAAGCACCGCAGGGTCTCCGGAGTGCAGGGAAAACCTGCTGCAAACCAGCCGCAATCTCACCGAAGACCCACTGGAAAAACCACGCCAAACACGTCGGAAAAAGTCGATGAGCCGCCCATCACAGTGAGGACCAGCCGCCGGAAAAAGCCAACAAGCTGACGAATTGGGTAAAAAAAAAAAACACATTTGAAAATTTCATAGTTACATAGGTTGAAAAAGACGTGCGTCCATCGGGTTCAGCCTCACACATCACCTACTGCTGTTGATCCAAAAGAAGGCAAACATCCCGCCTGAAGTGCTCGCCAATATGCATCACACTGGGAAAAATTCCTTCTTGACCCCAGATGGCGTCAGATTTCTCCTTGGATCAAGAAGCTTACCCACTTTTTTCTTTTAAATACAGATCATACAGTAAATGGTACATTTTCAAGATGGACATCAGTGGTAAGCGGTGTCTCTCAGGGGTCTGTTATAGGCATGGGCATCCGCAGAAATTTTTCCGGGGGGGATTTTAAACACACACACACTACATAAATAAATAATATATTTAATTAATAAACATTTTGCCCCCTCTCCTTACCTTTAAGGCAGGGCTACACTTGTAAAGGGCGCCAGAGCATCTCTGCTCTCATTAAGCATATATATTATAGCACATGGCATACTGGTATGTATATGGCACACTCCTATGCATGGCACACTGGCATTCTGGCACACTCCTATGCATGACACACTGAGAGTGATGGGAGTGTGTGAAGGCTGGCTGAGAGTGATGTGTGTGTGCTGGCTGGGAGTGTATGAATGCTGGCTGGGAGAGATGTGTGTGCTGACTGTGATGTGTGTGCTGGCTGGGAGTGTGGAAAGGCTGGCTGAGAGTGATGTGTGTGTGTGCTGGCTGGGAGTGATGTGTGTGTGTACTAGCTGAGAGTGTGTGAAGGCAGACTGAGAGATGTGTGCTGGCTGGGAGTGTGTGCTGGCTGGGAGTGATAGAATGGGTGTGTGCTGGCTGGGAGTGTGTGAAGGCAGGCTGAGAGTGATGTGTGTGTGCTGGCTGGCTGAGAGTGATGTGTGTGTGCTGGCTGGGAGTGTGTGAAGGCAGGCTGAGAGTAATGTGTGTGTGTGCTGGCTGGGAGTGTGTGCTGGCTGGCTGGCTGAGAGTGATGTGTGTGTGTGTGTGCTGGCTGGGAGTGTGTGAAGGCTGGCTGAGATTGATGTGTGTGTGTGCTGGCTGGGAGTGATTGAATGGGTGGTGTGTGTTGTGCATTTACCTCCTCCCTGAGATGGACTTTTTGCACCTTGCTTGGCAGATGATTCAAATAGGGTCACTGTGTATAGACCCTGCATGCTGCCTGGTGCCTTCAGATGCTGAGCAGCACATTCCCTGCTCCCTTCCTGGTGATGCGAAGGCCAGTGCAAGGTGCACATTGGAGCTCCGCCCCTCTTCTGCACTGCCTCTCTGCACAGCTCCACCCCCTCCACCCTGTGTCTCCCCGCCTCCCTCCCTGTACACAGCGGCAGATACCAATAAACTGCCGATTTTTATAATCCCTGCACGCTCCTCACAAGCAGACCAGCTGGCCACAGCCAGGGAAGCACCTTTGTTGATGGCCAGTTCCAGGGGGGCAAGTGCCCCCCCTTGCCCCATCCTGCAGACGCCCATGGTTATAGGACCAATACTATTCAATTTATTTATAAATGACCTTGAGGTAGGCATTGAAAGTCATGTATCAGTGTTTGCAGATGACACAAAACTAGGAAAAGTGATACAATGTGAGCAGGATGTTACTTTGCTGCAGAGGGATTTAGATAGATTGGGGGACTGGGCACTTAAATGGCAGATGAAATTTAATGTAGATAAATGCAAAGTTATGCACTTTGGAGTGAAGAACACACAAGCAACTTATACCCTAAATGGTATGGAGTTAGGGAAATCCAAGCAGGAGAAGGATTTGGGAATAATCATAGACTTCAAACTCAGCAACAATGCCCAATGTCAAACAGCAGCCGTCAAGGCCAGCAAGGTATTGGCATGCATTAAAAGGGGAGTTCACTATCGAGATGAAAACATAATTTTGCCTCTGTATAAATCAATGGTAAAACGCACCTTGAATATGCTATGCAATTTTGGGCACCTGTCTTAAGAAAGGATATTATAGCGCTAGAAAAAGTGCAGAGACGGGCGGCTAAATTAATAAGGGGAATGGAAGGGTTAAGTTATGAGGAAAGACTAACAAGCTTAAACCTGTTTAGTTTAGAGAAACGGCGCGTTAGAGGGGATCTGATAACTTTATATAAATATATACGGGGCCTTAGACAGGATCTGATAACCTTATATAAATATATATGGGGTATCAGAGGGGATCTGATAACTTTATATAAATACAGTATATTCAGGACCATTATAAACCATTGTATGATAACCTATTCATTAACAGATCTATACACAGGACACGGGGTCATCCATTTACACTGGAAGAAAGGAAATTCAGCCTAAAGCATAGGAAGGGTTATTTTACAGTGAGAACAATAAAGCTGTGGAATTCTCTGCCTGTTGAGGTGGTTGGGTCAGAGACTGTACAGATTTTTAAACAGCGACTGGATGACTTCCTGCAGACACATAATATTAAGGGTTAGAATATTTAATATGGGGGTAAAAGCTTCTTGATCCAAGGAGAAATATGACGCCATCTGGGGGCAAGATGGAATTTTTTCCCAGTATGTGTGATGTCCTGGGTCTCTGGCGCCCCCTCTGGCTTCTATGGACATTGCATTTGGTTCACATCCAAGCCTGGACCTCACCTGGACTCTAATTGTTCTCATTTAGTCATGGCCTATATAGGCAGGCATCGCCCTAAGAAGGGCGCTGCCTCATTCTGATGTTTCAGTCTGCTTTGTTCCAAGCCTTGATCTCCTTGATCTCCTTGATCTCCTTGATCTCCTTGATCTCCTTGATCTCCTTGATCCTTATTTACATACCTTGCAGTTCTGGTAGGGATCTGTTACTCAAGTTCTCTTGTATGTGTTCTAGTTACCTTTTATTACTTTACTTTCAGGTTTTGGGTTTACTCCTCCGCCAGGTCTGTATTTACATCTGTTTATAATCTCCCAGGTCCTTGGTTATTCATTCTGTTTTGTTCATATGGTTCCTGTTTGGTATTTATGTTTGCATTTTATGTTTATTCTCTAGGTTTTGTAGCACTGTGTTAGAATCTTGCTGTGGCAGTACCTATTTTTGGCCACAAGATGGAGACAATCGCGATCAGAGACACTGGACATTGGGACTACATTTCCCGGCGTGCTTTGCAAACAGACAGGAAGTGGGTGGGACACAGACGCCTTACATCCTGAACCTCGTGGAGAACGCGCCAGAGCGCGCCAGGGAACGAGGGAGAGCAGACGCAGTGCAAGATATCGCTAGAGGGCCTAGGCCAGAGTGCGAGTGAGACCTGTCAGTTCCTTACATCGGGTCATCCAGCCTTAGGAGAAGGAGACCTCCAAGTTCCTGAGATTGCTGTAGTTTAAGGAACCGAAGACCTCGAGTGAGGAGTTGCCGCGAGTTGATCAGATACGGAGAGCGGGCAGTGAGCTGGACAAGTCGTGGACAAGCTACGGAAAGTCAGACAACGGATCCGGCCGCAAGTCAATCCCCAGTCAATATCGAGCAGAGAGACGCCCTGGGTCAGCGGAGCCTAAAGCAATCGTTGGATGGGTGAGAGGCCTCCAAGGCCGTTTGTAAATAAGGAACACGCTGCTGTTTTCTCTTTAAAGTCCACAGGGCCCCAACTTGACTAGTCGAAGACATTCCTTAAGTAAATTCACTGGCCAGTTGAACAGTACCCGGGTACCATACACACACACCTACACACCATTTACATTCCGGGACTTAACCTGTGCAGGACTCATTCTGTTACGAATCGGAACAGGGGTTAAAGATACGTTCCGAATATATTTTCTTTTTTTTTTTCCGCTGCGCGTTTATCGAAATACGAAGAGACTGTATTCTTGGTTCCGCTACGTGTCCTTTTTTTTCCTAATTTTCGTGCAATTGCATTCTTTTCTGTTCGGTTGCGAGTATATTATTTTTCTGAAATACGAAGCCTCGTGTTTCGTTTCTTTCCCGCTACGCGTTTTTACCGCGATACGAAAGTACTGTAATAATACCTGTGAATACCATAGTTACATAGTTACATAGTTATATAGGCTGAAAAAAGACATGCGTCCATCGGGTTCAGCCTCTCCCACATAACCTACTGCTGTTGATCCAAAAGAAGGCAAAAAACCCAGTCTGAAATGCTCGCCAATATGCAACATACTGGGAGAAAATTCCTTCTTGACCCCAGAATGGCAGTCAGATTTCTCCTTGGATCAAGAAGCTTTTACCCACATATTAAATATTATAACCCTTAATATTCTGTGTCTGCAGGAAGTCATCCAGTCGTTTTTTAAAAGTCTGTACAGACTCTGACCCAACCACCTCAACAGGCAGAGAATTCCACAGCTTTATTGTTCTCACCGTAAAATAACCCTTCCTATGCTTTAAGCTAAATTTTCTTTCTTCCAGTCTAAATGGATGACCCCGTGTCCTATGTATAGTCCTGTTAATGAATAGGTTATCAGACAATGGTTGATAATGGCCCAGTATATATTTATATAAGGTTATCAGATCCCCTCTAAGGCGCCTTTTCTCTAAACTAAACAGGTTTAAGCTTGTTAGTCTTTCCTCATAACTTAACCCTTCCATCCCCCTTATTAATTTAGTTGCCCGTCTCTGCACTTTTTCTAGCGATATAATATCTTTTTTTAAGACAGGTGCCCAAAATTGCACGGCATATTCAAGGTGCGGCCTGACCATTGATTTATACAGAGGCAAAATTATGTTTTCATCCGTGAGTGAACTCCCCTTTTAATGCATGCCAGTACTTTGCTGGCCTTGGCGGCTGCTGTTTGACATTGCACATTGTTACTTAGTTTGAAGTCTATCATTATTCCCAAATCCTTCTCCTGCTTAGATTTCCCTAACTCCGTACCATTTAGGGTATAAATTTTGCCGTGTCTCAACGTCTGCTTAATATTTTAGTAAACTATTTAAATTATAAAAACCCACAGCGGTGTTGGAGTATATTTATTCCCTAGTGCGGGGAGACTGACCCGTGGTTCATTTTCAGCGGCTCCTCCGGGAGTGAGCGCTACACGTGGGGGCTCGTTTCCGGGATTCAGTCTCTGGAAAAAACGCATTTAAAGGGTTAAATATGGATCCAGACACTGCTGCCAAATGGTGTGAGGAGCACAGTAGCCAGATAGAATTATGTATAGTTATGGATATTCCTGCAGACACTTGGGCCGAAGATCAGATTCGCCAGGCCGTGGCCGCACTGACACCAGATAATCGGGGGTTAATCCTGGACATTAAAGCGAACCCAGATACCCCTCACACGTATGTTCTTTTTGAGTGGAGAAAGGGTGTTCCAGTGTGTTTTCAGGGCGCGAGTGTGAAGCTGACCGACGATGTGGAAGTTCGACTGGTCCAGCCAAGTACGCCACGTGGTGATCACGCAAATGTTCCTGATGTTACCCCAACTACAGGGTTCCCTCCTGCTACGTTTTTCACCACTATGGGGAAACTGGTGGAAACACTAGCCAAAAACTCTGCTGCGTCTCCAAATTACGAATACCGCAAGTTACGGTTTTATTCTGGTAAGGTCCCTGTGCCGACTGGAGAAGAGGATTTTGAGACATGGATAGATCAGGCAGTGCAATCAGTGGAAGAATGGGAAGTTGCTGACACCAGGAAGAGACAAAGGTTGATCGAGAGCCTAAGAGGTCCGGCTTCAGATGTCATTCGAAATCTAAAAAGGGACAAGCCCGGCTGCACTGCTGTAGAGTATCTAGAAGCTTTACAGGAAAATTTCGGGGGAGTGGAGGATTGTGCCGAGCTTATTCACAAGTTCTCTCACACCTATCAAAAGGAAGGAGAAGAATTGTCCACATATGTCTGGCGGCTGGATAAAATCATCCATCAGGTCTTTCTTAAAGGGGGCATGCAACCGAGTCAGGCAAGCAAAGCTTTGATGGATCAAATTTTCAAAGGAGCACTCCCACTGGATCCCATAATGTTGAGATTTCAGACTAGATACCAGAACACGAGACTAACCTATTCCAAACTGATCAAAACTATCCGAGAAGAAGAGGCCTTGATTAAAGCTAAAAAGGTCGCAAATGCTTTGCACACAGCTTTCACCGCAGAAGTAGGAACTCTCTGTGTGGCAGACATACAGACTGAAGTGCTGGCTTTAAAAACTCAGATGTTGCAAATGATGGAGTTAATGACGTTGCTGTCGGCTAAGGACACCAGAACTGAAGGGGTTGCTGTAGCCTCAAACAGGGGGTCTCCAAGTGAACCGCCAGAAGGAAATATGCTCACACACCCAAGAAAGAAATGTTTTGGCTGTGGGGAAATTGGCCATTTCAGGGCTCAATGCCCACAAGGGAGGGCTGAAAAGAAACCGGTCGAAGAACTTCTAAAAGCTGTGGAGAAACTGTTGTCCGCCCTGCAGGCGGGAAACTCCAGAGGGTCCTGGTAAGGGAGCAAACCAGGGGCCCGAAGGTTGAACCCCGCTCCAAAAACCAAGCCAAGACTAAGAGGGCGAGAGGGCCCAAAGCCGAGCCAACTGCTGAGCCTGCCAGGACTGAAAGAGTTACTCCCTTAGCATCCGGGTCTACGTCATGGGGAAGCAATGCACACCCAAAACCTACACGGGCCAAGAAAAAGGCCAGGGTACAGCAAACTGGGTCTAAGCGTCCGGATACCGCCACCAAGTTTCCTGACCAACTGATAGGTCCTTCTCCTATTGTGCCAATCCAAGTGGAGGGAGTTTACACTAAAGCCCTGTTAGATTCAGGGGCTCAAGTGACATTGATCTACAAAGACTTCTATGAGAAACACTTAAAGCACATTCCTCTGCAAGAATTGAAGGATTTGGAAATATGGGGTATCGGCACTGAGAAACTCCCTTATGACGGGTACCTGCAAGTGAAGTTGGAGATCGGATCTGAAGTCATCGGGCAGTCTGGGGGTTGTGATGCATTGGCTATTGTGTGTTCTCGACCCTCAGGTGCGAACAGAAGCTCCCTGATAGTGGGGACGAATACTGACCTAGTGCGGCGTCTCCTGACACCTATTGTATTGGAAGAAGGTTCGACTCAAGGAGTACACCCAATGTTACGTCCGGTCTATCAGAGGATGGTCGAAGAACGAAAGGCACCTGCCGAGGTGGGGCGCCTGTGGAGACTGGGGGGAACAGAGAAGGTTCTGCAAGCAGGAGAAGTAGCGAGCTTCCGGGCTTCAGTCAAGTTGAACGGATCGCAACCAGGTCCCTATGTGGTGCTGGGAACCGATTTTAATCATGGGAGTGAAACCGGAGTCGAAGTAATTCCTGAAATAATCTCCACCAAAGCTCTGAAGAGAACACGAGGAAGAGTCTCGGTCAGCGTGTGCAATGTGACGGATTCTCCAGTAGTCCTTAAAGCACGAATGCCTATCGGGCAAGTAGAGTCTGCTACACCCCTCTCTACCGATTTAGGAGGGGGAGTGGATAAAGAGATTCCAGATGAAAGATTCTACCCCAAGGACGCTCCCATTTCACCTGAGTGGAAGAAACGTCTTCAGTCTCAAGTCCTAAAGTGGAAGGAATTGTTCTCGAAAGATGAGTTCGATGTGGGCCTAGCTAAGAGTACTGAGCACCGCATTCGGTTACAAGAAGACAAGCCTTTTCGTGAAAGATCAAGGCGAGTTCCGCTAGGAGACTTGGATGATCTGTGAGAGCAGCTGAATGAATTGCAAAGAACCAAGGTGATTCAAGAGTCCAGGAGTCCATACGCATCTCCCATAGTGTTGGTCCGGAAGAAAAATGGTTCTGTCCGTCTATGCATAGACTACCGCACATTGAACCGGAGAACCATCCGCGATCAATATGCCACTCCTCGGATAGAAGATGCCCTACAGTGTTTGTCTGGAGCAAAGTGGTTTAGTGTACTAGACCTGCGAAGCGGGTATCACCAGATACCCATGCATCCTGAAGACAAGGAGAAAACTGCGTTCATCTGTCCACTGGGGTTCTTTGAATTCAACAGAATGCCTCAAGGCCTTACGGGGGCTCCAGCCACGTTCCAACGGTTGATGGAGAAGACAGTCGGGGATATGAATCTAATCGAAGTATTAGTGTACCTGGATGACATAATTGTGTTTGGGAAGACTCTGGAAGAACATGAGCAACGTCTGGAGAAGGTCTTGAAGAGGCTCCATGAAGAGGGGCTGAAACTGTCTCTGGAGAAATGCCAATTCTGTCTACCGTCTGTTACGTATCTAGGACATGTGGTCTCAGCAGAAGGTGTTTCAACAGATCCTCGGAAGTTGGAGGCCGTAGTTTCTTGGCCTAGACCCCGAAACGTCACTGAACTTAGATCTTTCTTGGGATTCTGTTCATACTATCAAAGATTTGTGGGAGGATTCGCGAAAATAGCTCAACCACTGAACAAACTCCTGCAGAAGGAAACCACAGAAGAAGGCTGCAAGGTCTCTGACCAAAACCCGTCAGCTCCAGGGCCAAGGAAAGCTCGAGAGTCTATACAAGGTGAATGGACCAGTCAATGTGAAGGAGCTTTCGTGAAGCTGAAAGAGAGTCTAACCCGAGCTCCTGTTTTGGCCTATGCGGACCCTCACAAGCCGTATGAGCTACATGTGGATGCCAGCCGAGAAGGTCTGGGAGGAGTCCTGTATCAGGAGTATGGTGGATTGCTGAGGCCTGTAGCGTACGTGAGCCGGAGCCTTACGCCTTCAGAGAAGAACTACCCTACTCACAAGTTGGAGTTCCTGCCTTAAAGTGGGCAGTGGTAGACAAGTTAAAAGACTATCTGTATGGAGCCGAGTTTGTGATCAAGACGGATAACAATCCTCTTACCTACATCCTTACTACCGCAAAACTGGACGCAACGGGACATCGGTGGTTGGCCGCTCTGTCAGGGTTTCGGTTCAGCCTGAAGTATCGCCCTGGGGTGAATAATCGAGATGCTGATGCGTTATCAAGAAGACCCTACACTACAGAATGGACTCAGTTGACTCCAGATGGGGTGCAAGCTTTGTGTCAAGGAACAGAGCACTGGGTCAAAGGAGGGATTGAAGCGGAGGCCATAGGAGTCATGGCTGCGGCTGTTCCTGAGTTTTACTGTAACCCTACGCAGTTAAGGGATGAAAGTTTACCTACCTTTTCGAGACAGGACCTGAAAGCGGATCAGGCCAGAGACCCTTTAATTGCCTTGACCATGAAGGCCCTGACTGCAAACCAGCGAGAGATTTTGCTAACCAACTCCCCGAGTGGAGCCAGATTGGTCTACAAAGAGTGGGAGCGGTTAAAGATGTTGGATGGGGTGGTCTACCGAAGGGGCCCCTCAACTAACGCTGAAGAGATTCAACAGTTATTCCTCCCCACTAAACATAGGGAGAGTGTGCTGCGATCACTACATGATGAACATGGACATTTGGGTGCTGAGAGAACTTTTAAGCTGGTGCGAGATAGGTTCTATTGGCCTTGCATGAGAGCTGAAGTGGAAAGTTATTGTCATTCCTGTCTGAGGTGTATTCAGAGAAAGACTCTACCAACCCGAGCTGCTCCAATGAGCCATCTGCAGAGCCAGGGACCCATGGATTTGGTGTGCATTGACTTCCTGTGCTTAGAGCCGGATGCTAGTGGGCAAGGGAACATTCTAATAGTGACTGATCATTTCACTCGTTACGCCCAAGCTTTTTCCACAAAAGATCAACGCGCTCCGACAGTGGCCAAGGTGTTGATGGAAAAGTTCTTTGTTCATTACGGACTGCCAAGGAGGATACACTCTGATCAGGGTAGAGACTTTGAAAGCAGACTGGTGGGGCAATTGTTAGAGCTGTTGGGAATCCAAAAGACCCGAACTACACCATATCACCCTCAAGGTGATGCTCAGCCTGAAAGGTTTAATCGCACACTGCTAAACATGCTGGGGACCTTGTCGAATGTGGAGAAGCAGAGTTGGAGTCGTCACATAGCTACTCTGGTGCATGCATATAACAGTACGGAGAGCGATGCAACTGGATACTCACCGTACCGTCTTATGTTCGGAAGGGAGGCTCGACTGCCGGTTGATTTGGCATTTGGGTTATCTCTAGACCAGACGTCAGTAGCTTCCCATAGAAACTACGTGGATAGACTTCGAAAGAATCTGGCTTCTGCGTTTGAACAGGCCCGTTTGACCTCAGGAAACAGAGAGCAAAGAAACAAAAGGAACTATGACTTGAAAGTTCGAATACAAGATCTACAACCCGGTGATAGGGTTCTATTGAAGAACTTGGGTGCTGCTGCGAGACACAAGTTGGCGGATAGGTGGAGTTCCCAGGTTTACATTGTCTGCAAACAACTGCCGGGTCTACCAGTGTATCAGATTCACCCGGATGGAAAGGCTGGGCCTCTCAAGAACTGGCACCGGAATCATTTGTTACCTTTGAGAGAGGCTGTGAGGATGCCAGTTGGGGACGAACTGCCTCTGCCAAATCCGCCTGCTCCACATTTGCCTCCTGTTACTCGGTCTCAACAGACCCGGGTTGTCGAAGAGAGCGAAAGAGACAGTGAAGAAGAGAGTTATTGTCTGGACTGGATGCGCTCACCGGAGCCTGAGGAGGTTGTCGTTGTTCCTGAGCGGTGGGAGAGTAACTTGAGGCCTGAAGCTCCTGAATTTCTGCTGGAAGTCCCTGAGACTGTTGAAATCCCTGAAGCTCTTGAATTTCAGTTGGAAGTCCCTGAGGCTGTTGGAGTCCCGGTAGCTCCGGAAGCTGAAGCTTATTCAGGTGATTATAGTTCTATGCCTTCACTGGAGGGATCATACTCTGAAGAAACGTCTGCTCCAGTGATAGAGAGAAGGACTGAGCCAGCACCTATAGTACTTCCACCTGAAGAGGAACTGATTGAGCCAGAACCAAAACACTCTGTTTGACCGCCCCAACGACTCACCTACGACTCACCAGGACATAGCACTGAAGAGGCCATCACCACAGTGCAGAGGTTGCCCGAAGTGTCTGCTATGCTAGCTGAGGTAGCCCAAAATATGAGTCAACTTGAGGAAGTGTTCCTAACCCACTACATGTATGCTGCTGAACCTGTACATGTTATGTAAACTGTATTCAATATTGTGGAAATGTATGTAACTGTTGTACCTCCTTGGAGAGACCCAAGAGTTCTAGGAGGGGGAGAGTGTAGCACTGTGTTAAAATCTTGCTGTGGCAGTACCTATTTTTGGCCACAAGATGGAGACAATCGCGATCAGAGACACTAGACATTGGGACTACATTTCCCGGCGTGCTTTGCAAACAGACAGGAAGTGGGTGGGACACAGACGCCTTACATCCTGAACCTCGTGGAGAACGCGCCTGAGCGCGCCAGGGAACGAGGGAGAGCAGACGCAGTGCAAGATATCGCTAGAGGGCCTAGGCCAGAGCGCGAGTGAGACCTGTCAGTTCCTTACATCGGGTCATCCAGCCTTAGGAGAAGGAGACCTTCAAGTTCCTGAGATTGCTGTAGTTTAAGGAACCAAAGACCTCGAGTGAGGAGTTGCCGCGAGTTGATCGGATACGGAGAGCGGGCGGTGAGCTGGACAAGTCGTGGACAAGCTACGGAAAGTCAGACAACGGATCCGGCCGCAAGTATCCCCAGTCAATATCGAGCGGAGAGACGTCCTGGGTCAGCGGAGCCTAAAGCAATCGTTGGATGGGTGAGAGGCCTCCAAGGCCGTTTGTAAATAAGGAACACGCTGCTGTTTTCTCTTTAAAGTCCACAGGGCCCCAACTTGACTAGTCGAAGACATTCCTTAAGTAAATTCACTGGCCAGTTGAACAGTACCCGGGTACCATACACACACACCTACACACCATTTACATTCCGGGACTTAACCTGTGCAGGACTCATTCTGTTACGAATCGGAACAAGGGTTAAAGATACGTTCCGAATATATATTTTTTTTTTTTCCGCTGCGCGTTTATCGAAATACGAAGAGACTGTATTCTTGGTTCCGCTACGTGTCCTTTTTTTTCCTAATTTTCATGCAATTGCATTCTTTTCTGTTCGGTTGCGAGTATATTATTTTTCCGAAATACGAAGCCTCGTGTTTCGTTTCTTTCCCGCTACGCGTTTTTACCGCGATACGAAAGTACTGTAATAATACCTGTGAATATCGTGTCTCAACGTCTGCTTAATATTTTAGTAAACTATTTAAATTATAAAAACCCACAGCGGTGTTGGAGTATATTTATTCCCTAGTGCGGGGAGACTGACCCGTGGTTCATTTTCAGCGGCTCCTCCGGGAGTGAGCGCTACAGTTTAAACAGGTTTAAGGTTTTTCACTCATGTTACTCTAGTGTTTAGTTCTCTCATGTCTTTCTGCTTATAGTTTCCCAGGTCCTTGGTTGTTCATCTGTTTATTTAGTTCAGGTCTATGGTTTAATTCTAGTTCTCAGGTTTTTTGTTTCAGTGTGGTGTTCTGGTTCCTTGCTGTATATAGTACTGTTGTAATAAATCCCTTGTTTTGTTTATACATCCATGGGTCATGTCTGTTCACTGCTCAAGTAGCTCACACCCCTTCTGTGCCATGTCAGATCAGGCCCCCCGTGACATAATGAGGCAGCCATTTACTAGTGAGCCAGCAGTGATTATAGCCTTGATGCCAGGAGCAGAAGATCCAAACCTCCAAGATGTCTTTTCAGAATGTAGGAAGGATAAAATCACCAGGAAATCAGTCGATGATAAAATCCACAAACGGTTTATTAAAACAATCTTAAAAAAACACCTCAAACGCGTTTCGCTACTCAGAGCTTCATCAGTGGGTGTCCTTCCTACATTCTGTAAAGACATCTTGGAGGTTTGGATCTTCTGCTCCTGGATCGCTGAGAGGGGAATCGGTGCCCCTTAGTTTAATCCACCGATCTGCATACTGTTTGGTGCCTGTTAATCAAATTGGCACCTTAAAGTGTGAGTATATCTCCCTTCCACCAAATATACTCATTGAGTTATCACAGGCTGCGCAATATTTCTCCTTTTTGTATTTTTCCCTTCACCATCTCACCCTCGAAGGACTAGACACTAGGCTGGATAGCACCTACTGGATCTGAAGATACCAAGTGCCAGCGCCTGACACCAGCTCTAATATCTGGACTCTCTACTCTAACGGATTTGGGGATTTACCGTTTCCTCTGGTTTGCCCGGCTGCTGCACACCGTCTCTGGCCAGTATTCATCAACTTTCAATATATTTGTTTTTTATTTTTTGAGATTGAGGACTGTGTTTCTGTACCCTATTCTTGATTTTTGCACTCTATAGACTCACTGGTCATTTTTTACTCTGACTCTGTTTTTTTTTTTTTTTTGTTTAACATCCTCGATATATCTTTACATTCTGCTGGTGACTCTCGGATTTATTCCCTATACATCCTAGATTATTTCTATCCTATTTTACATTGTTCATATATATTTTTTCTATATATATATATATATATATATATATAATTTTTTTTTTTTTTCCTGCTTACTGGTTTCATGATTTTACAGAGTTGTTTCTCTATTTAATTATTATTTATGTCACTTTGAAGTGTTTATTCATTTATTCAGTGTTATTTCACATATATTTATACTTTTTGCATTATAATATTGGTTTCTGACTATCAGTGGACAGCTGGTTTTCATATCCTTTCTATTTAGGTGTTTTTACTTTATTACAACTGTCCAACTGCGGTTTTTACTTCTTTGCAAGTGTCTATTCTTAGGATTAATACACCTGTAACTCAATCTACCACTGTATTTAAATTCTAGTCACCTTGTTCTTCATTCATCATTCTAATCATTCCGTTCGATTAGTAATATAGCATATACACTTTGTTTACTTTTATTTCCCTGCTTTGATAATAGAGCCATCTAGTGGCGCCACACAGACACTGCACTCTTTCCACCACAGGGCCATCGTAGTGCAGGGAAAAGCCACTGAAAACCCGACAAACGCTCACCGCAAAACCTGGGAAAAACACACCGAAACTTGCAAAAACCTCTGGATTAACCCGCCAAACACGCCGGAGAAACGCAAGCAGCCGTCTATCACAGTGTAGAGCGGACGCCGGAGAAACCTGACAACGCAGATGAATGGAGTGAAAAAAAAAAAACCAGTTTGCTTGAATGTTTGAAAAGTGAAACGCTGTTTGCAAAAGAAACTACAGAACGAAAATGTCTGAATTTTACAGAAAATCCAATGAATGATAATAAAAAGGGCTGTTACAGAGAAAAGAGAAAGCGATCTAAAAAAAAAAACGGAAAAAAAATGTTGACAAAAAATCCCAAAAAATGCCTAAAAGATCCTAACAAAATCATTAAATAAAGAGACTTTTTGCTGCAGAATAAAAGAATAAATGGTTTATTAGATATTGTATTAAAACGGGAATATTTTTTAACATTGAAGCCTATGGGATTCTCCTGAATAAACCTGCCGAATGAAACCACCGAATGGCAAGACAATTCGGCAATTTTTCCCTGCTGTTTTGTGTTCTCTGAATAGACGAAGCATTGCTTCTCTATGGGGATTTCACTGACCTCGAACAGATACCGTACATGCAGGCAATTTGTCACAATTTGTCACATTGCCTGCTCTTTGAATAGTCAAATGGCCCCAAAATGGTAGCGTTCGCTGAAATTCAGCTTTCGTTTACAATTCGGGGCCAGATCGACTCTTTGTATGTAAGATCATGTTAGACTAACCTAAAGTTTGAAAATTTAAACGCTGTTTGCAAAAAAACGACTGAACGAAAATGCCTGAAATTTACACATAAGATCCAATGAATGAAAATAAAAAGGTCTGTTACAGAAAAAAGAAACACGATTTTAAAAAAGAAATGAAAAACAATTTTGACGAAAAAATCACGAAAAATGCCTAAAAGATCCTAAAAAATCTATAAAGAGACTTTTTGCTGCAAATTAAATTTATAACCGGTTTATTAGATATTGAATTAAAATCAGGAATATTTTTAACATTGAAACCTATGGGATTCTTCTGATTAAACCTGCCGAATGAAACCATTGAACATCAGGGCATTTCACTGACATTTCTCTGCTGTTCAATGTGATTAGATTAACCATTGCTTCTCTATGGGGGATTTCACTGCCGCCGAACAGACACCGTATTTCACTGCCGTCGAACAGGCACCATACTTGCTGGCAATTCACCAAAATGTGGTGAACTGCCTGCTCTCTGAATAACCGAATGACCCCAAAATCTCCTCGTACGGGGAAATTCAGCGTCTGGTTACATTTTTGGGCCAGATCGGCTCTCTCTGAATAACCCGTTGTGATGGGGTGTATATAAGGTTCCCTGAGGAAAGAGTTAACTTGGCAGGGTTGGTCAGCTCAGCAACACACACAAAGGCTTGATGTTGTGATTGCTGGGGCTTTAACCCTTTCACTGCTGAGGCATTTCACACCTCTGTGCTGAGCTAATTTTTACCGCTTTCGCTCATCATGTTTAAACGCGATTTGAAGCCACATTTTATTATACGACCCAGACATATTATATATCGTTCTTCCAGCAGACTCGGCAGATTCATAATATATCATTATTATATGTATACGTCATGTCCTGCCTGTATATTATGACAAAAAATGCAATAAGACTTGAATTTTTAATCATCTGCAGCGTGTAAAGTGTTTTTTTTCCACATTTTAGCACATGAGCGTTTGCGGTTATATTTTCTATGGGGTGCGCTTGTACAAAAATTAGAAATGGGGACTTGTTAAATTTTTTGGGGGGCATTACGTGATTTTTAGCAAACGCACCCCATAGAAAAAAATCATTATTGCAGCATCATTGTTCACATTATAATTGAAATGTAACCAATATTGCTGCATTAATAAAAATAACACACAAAAAAAATGTTTTTATTTTTATTTATTTAGTTTTATTTTTAATTATTATTATTATTTATTTTTTTACTTTATACCTGGTCATGTTGGCTCAGGCCTTTCGAATGACACCATCCATGACCCCCTAGCTGCCACGGTTCTGGAGATATCGGGGTTCAAACAAACCCCTTATCTCCACCAGGGGATTTCCTTGGGAGATCCCCAGGCAGCTAGGGGTTCCCCGGCTATCTGATGTCATCACGCTATACATGAGGATGTCAGGCAGCGAGGGGGGACCCGGGGGAGGAGCCGCCATCCAAGATGGTGGCCCCCACCGGAGCTAGGCCGCACTTCGGCGCCGCAAGGCGAACCGGTGCCTAAGGGGTTAAAGCCAGGCACTGCTTAAAAGGGGAGACTCTCTGATCGGATCCCCTCCCTTCCAGGTGATCTCCAGGCATTGCCGGGGGGCAGGGGTTGCCTGGAAATTACATTTTTTTGGGGGAAAATTACGCAATTTTTAACAAACGCACCGCATACAAAAATCATTAGTGCAGCATCATTGTTCACATTATAATTGAAATGGGACCAATATTGCTGCATTTACGAACCAAAAAAAGAAAAAAAATTGTTTATTTTTTTATAATTCTTTTTTAAATATTTTTTCATACTCATGTTTGGTATTGTTGGAACGGCCATGCTCTGGCCGATCCAACAATACCAAACATTAACCCCTAACTGCCACGGATCGGGAGATAGGGGGTTCATTGGAACCCCCTATCTCCACCATTGGTGGCAGTTAGGGGTTAACTCCAAGACTGGCGTCATCGTGCTATGCCTGATGACGCCAGCCCTCAGGGGGAGTTCCCGGAGGCTTGGCTGACATCCAAGATGTCGGCCAGCTCCGGGAAAGGATGACGAACCGGCGCTTTTCGGTGCCGATTCGTGATCCGGCCCCCATGGGGTTAATGCCAGGTACCATTTGGAAGGGCAGGCTGTGCCCTTCAAAACGGTGCCTGGGTTAACCCCCTGCACGCCGCCGATCGGAATGGAGAGAGGCACATGCAGGGGGCGCCTGAATTAGGTGTCATCGCGCCCCCGCAATGACACCTAATTACTCCGGCGGCGGTTCCGGGTGCTGCGCTGACATCGAGGATGTCAGCCCGCACCGGGGGGGCCAGCAATCGGCCGAACGCTGGCCCCAAAGGCAGGATGCGCTCAGCATGTCCACCGCATGGAACGTTACCTGCAGGTGGACGCGCTCAGCGCGTCCTTAGCAGTGAAGTGGTTAAAATGTAATGGAGTGGACCTTGTCACGTGAACACCACAGCAGGGTAAGTGTTTCATAAAGCATAGGTGTATAGAGGTGTATACAGGCACAGCTGCTTGGTTCAAAGATGTATAGGCATGTCCCTTTTAAAGCTCCAGCAATCACAACATTCAGCCTTTGTGTGTGTTGCTGGGCTGATCAACCCTGCCAAGTTAACCCTTTCCTCAGGGAACCTTATATACGCCCCATCACACCCCTTAAATGTCACCAGTTCACCTCTGCAATGTACACGGTAAAAGAGCAACACGTTACACTGGCTGTTATTCCAGGAAACATGAAAAAACTCACCAAACTGGTTTATAGTGATCAGAAATATTTCTGAGCTGCGTTCCTTACGTTTGTCACCTCTGGCAAATAATTCAAATTCTGTGCATTAAGTCACAAAACGACGTCCTGGGACCGATCCAACAACGCTCATTGTGTTAACCTGCAGCAAAGCAGCTCCGATTCCCAAAAAACATTAACCCCGTATTCATCTCCACGCCAACCACTGGAAACTAAAGGCATTTTCAGGAATCAGATATTTTCACATATTAAGAATGAAAAATATGATTTATATATTAAACTAATTAGCAGCGGCACGTAGCAAGACGACATCTGCCAAATATATAAATAAAACAAACATGCGAAGACACAAAGCGTTACAACCTCATCGCTGAGACGACATAGTGCTAATCCATAGGTCAGCTGTGTTCAATCTCACTCCAGTGTCGACAATCTCTCCCTGCGATCCCCAAATCTCCTTTACATCTGCCAATCCGGGATAGGATATTATTAATTATTTATTAAGCGCCAACACATTCTGCAGAGCTGTGCAAAGGTAGAATGGATAAAGACAAGACAATTCTACAATACACCAAGGACGCAAGTCAAACTGTCACCAACATATACAGGAGGAATGGAGGGCCCTATTCCCATGGGATTTTACAATCTAGATGGGTGAAGAAACAGGAGGGGGGACTGTAACGATGAGAGGGTGTCTTCAGAGAAATGAGGACGGTTATTGGGTCGGTCGGATATCTTGTTGCGGAGTCAGGCGGTTTAGGGAGTGTTTAAAGGAAGCCAGATTGGGGGACAGTCTGATATTGCGAGGAAATGGGTTCCATAGTTTTGGTGCCACAGGTGAAAAGGTTATAATGGAGGATGCCAGGAGCACATCATTATTTGACCTTAGAGAGCAGGCTGGGATGTACTTAGTGATTAGTGGGGTCAGGTAGTGGGGAGTGGGATGCGGTGTATTTAGTGATCAGTGAGGACAGGTAGTGAGGGGCTGCGTTAGTGAGGACAGGTAGTGAGGAGCGGCGTTAGTGAGGACAGATAGTGAGGAGCGGCGTTAGTGAGGACAGGTAGTGAGGAGCGGCATTAGTGAGGTCAGGTAGTGAGGGGCGGGGTTAGTGAGGACAGGTAGTGAGGGGTGGTGTTAGTGAGGACAGGTAGTGGGGGGCGGAGTTAGTGAGGACAGGTAGTGACGGGCGACATTAGTGAGGACAGGTAGTGAGGGGCATCGTTAGTGAGGACAGGTAGTGAGGGGTGGTGTTAGTGAGGACAGGTAGTGGGGGGCGGAGTTAGTGAGGACAGGTAGTGACGGGCGGCGTTAGTGAGGACAGGTAGTGAGGGGCATCGTTAGTGAGGACAGGTAGTGAGGGGTGGTGTTAGTGAGGACAGGTAGTGAGGGGCCGAGTTAGTGAGGACAGGTAGTGAGGGGTGGTGTTAGTGAGGACAGGTAGTGGGGGGCCGAGTTAGTGAGGACAGGTAGTGACGGGCGGCGTTAGTGAGGACAGGTAGTGAGGGGCATCGTTAGTGAGGACAGGTAGTGAGGAGTAGGGATGAGCTGTTTGGTTCGATCTGTTCGGTGTTCGATTCAAACATCGCCCGTTCGGCTGTTCGTCGAACTCCAAACATTTCCGTGTGTTCCCGCATGTTCGCTCACAATGCACCACAATGGACCACAATGCACTTTTCCACTGGCCTGAAGCTTGTAATTGGCTACAGCCTTGCACCTGACCACAGGACAGGTGCAAGACTATGCCAATCACGGCTCAGAGTCTGATTGGGCAAATTTTGCCCAATCATGGGCTCACAGAGCTAAGTACCACAGCACACTATATAAGGCTTCACACAGCCTTCAGCATGTGTTTTTTGAGAGGAGAATGTTGTGTTAGTGTGTTCTCACTGCCAGTAGCTATTGGGGGTCTCACTTCTACAAAATATCTGGGAATTGTTGTAATCTTTGTGTTCTCACTGCTAGTAGCTATTGGGGGTCTCATTTCTCCAAAATATCTGGGAATTGTGGTAATCTGTGTTCTCACTGCCAGCACCAATTGTAGGGTTCAGTCATTTATACAAAATATCTGGGAATTGTGGTAATCTGTGTGTTCTCACTGCCACCAGCAATTGTGGGGGTCTCATTTCCACAAAATATCTGGGAATTGTTGAAATCTAGAAGCAAAAAATACATAGGGTGATACCCCTTGAGCCAATTATGTATAAAATACAAAGAATGGCTACTCACAAGCTTTCAGTATTATACAGGCACATCACGGGTTCTTTTGATCTCCAGAAAACTTGTATTGGCCTTAAAGAGAAAACAAAACACAATAGTGTAGATTGCCAACAATTTAAAAGTGGCATTTGTTTTAATTGCGCTCACATAATTTAAAAACAAATAAGGCACATCAACAATTCCTTAGTGTGTCAGGTCATTAATGGTACTGCTCGACTCGTTTTGTCTACCAGACTTTCTCAGGAGCATAGAAAAGTCCATCTAGACACCCCCCTTATATATACATACAATTAAAATAATAATGACATTCAAAAAATGAAACACGAAAAAAACGCGAAAAAAGCCGTAAAGGGAAAGTAAAACCAAAGTCCGATGACCCGGAAGTGTTTCTCCGCATGGCTTCTGCCGGATGGACCCAGGTGTTCCACCTACCACCACGGTATCTGCCTAGCGGAGTCCCAAATCCGGAACTAAACGGCCAGACTGCGTCCCACCGGTGCAGGGATCTATGCTCCTGAGGAAGTCTGGTAGACGAAACGCGTCGAGCAGTACCATTAATGACCTGACACACTAAGGAATTGGTGATGTTGATGTGCCTTATTTGTTTTTAAATTATGTGAGCGCAATTAAAACAAATGCCACTTTTAAATTGTTGGTAATCTACACTATTGTGTTTTGTTTTCTCTTTAAGGCCAATACAAGTTTTCTGGAGATCAAAAGAACCTGTGATGTGCCTGTATAATACTGACAGCTTGTGAGTGGCCATTCTCTGTATTTTATACATAATTGGCTCAAGGGGTATCACCCTATGTATTTTTTGCTTCTATTTTTTACATAGATACCCTAGCAATTGTTAATTGTTGAAATCTGTGTGTACTCACAGCCGTCCATCAGTGGGTCTCACTGACTTCTATCAGATTTATGCGAATTGTAATCTGTGTCTTGTCACTGCCACCCATCAGGGGGTCTCACTGATTTATAGGCGGCTCCTGGGATTTGTAATTTGAGTCTTGTCACTGCCACCCATCAGGGGGTCTCACTGATTTATAGGAGGTTCCTGGGAATTGTAATCTGTGTCTTGTCACTGTTACCAGCTATCAGGGGGTCCTATCAGGGGGTCTCACTGATTTATAGGTGGTTTCTGGGAATTGTAATTTGTGTCTTGTCACTGCTATCCATCAGGGGGTCTCACTGATTTATAGGAGGTTTCTGGGAATTGTAATCTGTGTCTTGTCACTGGCTGCCAGATATCAGGGTGTCTCACTGAGTTATACCAGAGTTCTGGAAATGTTTAATCTTTATACCAGAGATGAATTAGAGTTCTGTATATCTTTAATCTATATATCACTCACCATGTCAGAAAGACCAAAAAGGACAGGCAGACGCTCCCAGACACAGATAAGAGGGCAAGCAGACTCTGTGTTGGGAGGCTGTGCCTCTCGTCGTCGTGGATGTGGTGCATCCTCTGCAGGGGCACGCTTGTCCTTTCTAACTGGTGCTGGCCGTCTTAAGTAGGGATGAGCTGTTCGGCTCGGACGGTGCGGAGTTCGACCCGAACTTTGGGTGTTCGAAAGTTCGCGAACTTCGAACCTTTTGGGTGTGTTTGGTTCGCTTTCGAAAAAAAAAAAAGACATTTTGAAAAAAGTATAGAAAATGCTTAAAAAATACTAAAAAATCTAGAAATAAAGAGACTCTTTACTGCAGAATATTATAAGCAACGGTTTATTAGATATTGAATTAAAAACTAATGTGTACGTGCAAAGATTCTCATCTCTAAATGACCTGTGTTTTTCAAACGTCATAACAACAACAGATGTTTTTGTCTGGTCTAATCAAATTGATACATTGTAGACTATACTGAGGGTGAGGGGGTGGGGTGGTGTCATCTTCTGATTGCGATTTGAGAAGTGTTAATTTCCCTCCTAAAACTTCTAATATGATGTATTTCCCCGCTGTGTGCTCAGCTCATTTTTACCGCTTTGCTCATCACGTTTAAATGCGATTTTGAAGCCACATTTTGTTAAATGACCGACATGTTAGATATTGTTCTTTCCAGCAGACTCCGCAGATTCATAATATATCATTTTTATATGTATACGTCCTGTCCTGGCTGTATATTATGAAAAAAATGCAATAAAAATTGAATTTTTAATTATTATTATTATTATTCTTTATTTATAAAGCGCCAGCATATTCCGCAGCAGCATCTGCAGTGTGTAAAGTGTTGTTTTTTTTCACATTTTAGCACATGAGCGTTTGCGGTTATGTTTTCTATGGGGTGCGCTTGTACAAAAATTAGAAATGGGGACTTGTTACATTTTGTGGGGGGAATTACGTGATTTATAGCAAACGCACCCCATAGAAAAAAAATCATTAGTGCAACATCGTTCACATTATAATTGCTATGTAAACAATATTGCTGCATTAATAAAAATAACACACAAAGAAAATACAAGTTTTTATTTTATTTTTTATTTTTTTTACTTTGTACCTGGTCATGTTGGGTATCATTCGAAAGGCCATGCTCAGGCCTTTCGATTGACACCCTCCATGACCCACTAGATGCCTGGAGATATCGGGGTTAAAATGAACTCCCTATCTCCACCAGGGGATTAGCCTGGGCAATATATATACGCATGTTGTGAGCTGGCCTGGGCAATATATATACGCATGATGGCTATAGGTGTGCGCACGGGGTGTGCCTAGGCACACCCTAATCCCACCCACGGCACACTCTGGGTCCCGGCTGGCCGCATCCCACGGATAGCCACCGGGACCCTTTGCAACTGCAAGCCTCTACTTCCCTGGTGGTCCGGAGGCTGTGGGCTCTGCAATGCAATCAGAACGCAGAGCACGTCCCACACAGGACCCGTGCGCTAGCGATCCTCTGATGACCTAGGCGACATGCAATTCATTAATAAAAACTTACTAATACAAAGTGACTGGTTGACTCAGGATAAGGTTTTCCAGAAATTAAACAATGTGAATGTGAGTAAAGCCCCAGGGCCAGATGGAATTCACCCGCGAGTACTGAGAGAGCTATGTGTTGAAATATGTAAACCTCTGTTCTTAATCTTTCAAGATTCTTTTCTTTCAGGAATAGTACCAGAGGATTGGAGAAAAGCTGACGTGGTCCCTATATTTAAGAAAGGTTTAAAATTTGTGCCTGGGAATTATAGACCTGTGAGCTTAACATCTGTGGCTGGGAAAGTATTCGAGGGGTTACTTAGGGATAATATTCAGGAATTTATTGGGAGGTATAATGTTATTGGCAAAAATCAGCATGGTTTCATGAAACACAGATCATGTCAGACTATCCTAATTACGTTCTATGAGGAAGTAAGTAGAAGTATAGATCAGGGGGTCGCAGTGGATGTGATTTATTTAGATTTTGCCAAAGCTTTCGACACAGTTCCACACAAAAGGTTACTATTTAAATTAAGAAAAATTGGTCTAGATGAAAATACTTGTTCTTGGATAGAAAACTGGCTAAAAGATAGGGTACAGAGAGTGGTCATAAATGGTACATTTTCAAGATGGACACCAGTGGTAAGCGGTGTCCCTCAGGGGTCTGTTATGGGACCAATACTATTCAATTTATTTATAAATGACCTTAAGATAGGCATTGAAAGTCATGTATCAGTGTTTGCAGATGAGACAAAGCTGGGAAAAGTAATACAATGTGAGCAGGATGTTACTTCGCTGCAGAGGGATTTAGATAGATTGGGGGACTGGGCACTTAAATGGCAGATGAAATTTAATGTAGATAAATGCAAAGTTATGCACTTTGGAGTGAAGAACACACAAGTAATTTATACCCTAAATGGTACGGAGTTAGGGAAATCCAAGCAGGAGAAGGATTTGGGAATAATCATAGACTTCAAACTAAGTAACAATGTGCAATGTCAAACAGCAGCCGCCAAGGCCAGCAAAGTACTGGCATGCATTAAAAGGGGAGTTCACTCACGGGATGAAAACATAATTTTGCCTCTGTATAAATAAATGGTCAGGCCGCACCTTGAATATGCCGTGCAATTTTGGGCACCGGTCTTAAAAAAGATATTATAGCGTTAGAAAAAGTGCAGAGACGGGCAACTAAATTAATAAGGGGGATGGAAGGGTTAAGTTATGAGGAAAGACTAACAAGCTTAAACCTGTTTAGTTTAGAGAAACGGCGCCTTAGAGGGGATCTGATAACCTTATATAAATATATAAGGGGCCATTATCAACCATTGTCTGATATCCTATTCATTAACAGGACTATACATAGGACAAGGGGTCATCCATTTAGACTGGAAGAAAATTTTTTTAGCTTAAAGCATAGGAAGGGTTATTTTACGGTGAGAACAATAAAGCTGTGGAATTCTCTGCCTGTTGAGGTGGTTGGTCAGAGTCTGTACAGACTTTTAAAAAACGACTGGATGACTTCCTGCAGACACAGAATATTAAGGGTTATAATATTTAATATGTGGGTAAAAGCTTCTTGATCCAAGGAGAAATCTGACGCCATTCTGGGGTCAAGAAGGAATTTTTTCCCAGTATGTTGCATATTGGCAAGCATTTCAGACTGGGTTTTTTGCCTTCTTTTGGATCAACAGCAGTAGGTTATGTGGGAGAGGCTGAACCCGATGGACGCATGTCTTTTTTCAGCCTATATAACTATGTAACTATGTAACCTATGTCAGAGAGCGCCGGCAGTCAGGTGAAAGGTCATCAGAGGATCGCCGGTGCACAGGTCCAGTGTGGGACGTGCTCTGTGTTCTGTGCACGAAGCACAGATCGCATTGCAGAGCCCACAGTCACCGGACCATCAGGGAAGTACAGGCTGGATTTAAGCTGGATGAAGCGGTCCCCTCCTCTGCCAACGGACATGTTCATCCCCCTCCCTGCAAGAAAAAAGGTAAGCAGGAGAGGAGTCAACTTTTATATACAGTATTTTTAAATAATACAATTTTATTTGATGGCAGTGGATTCTGTGATACGCTTATACGCACCGCATATTACTGGGAGTTTCATGGCAGTGGATTCTGTGATACGCTTATATGCACCGCACATTACTGGGAGTTTCATGGCAGTGGATTCTGTGATACGCTTATATGCACCGCACATTACAGATAGTTTCATGCAGTGGATTCTGTGATACGCTTATATGCACCGCACATTACTGGGAGTTTCATGGCAGTGGATTCTGTGATACGCTTATATGCACCGCACATTACTGGGAGTTTCATGGCAGTGGATTCTGTGATATGCTTATATGCACCGCACATTACTGGGAGTTTCATGGCAGTGGATTCTGTGATACGCTTATATGCACCGCACATTACAGATAGTTTCATGGCAGTGGATTCTGTGATACGCTTATATGCACCGCACATTACTGGGAGTTTCATGGCAGTGGATTCTGTGATATGCTTATATGCACCGCACATTACTGAGAGTTTCATGGCAGTGGATTCTGTGATACGCTTATATGCACCGCACATTACTGGAGTTTCATGGCAGTGGATTCTGTGATATGCTTATATGCACCGCACATTACAGAGAGTTTCATGGCAGTGGATTCTGTGATACGCTTATATGCACCGCACATTACAGAGAGTTTCATGGCAGTGGATTCTGTGATACGCTTATACGCACCGCACATTACTGGAGTTTCATGGCAGTGGATTCTGTGATACGCTTATATGCACCGCACATTACTGGGAGTTTCATGGCAGTGGTGAAAACCAGGAGAATGGCAGGAAAAGAGGACAATCTGGACCAAATAGCCGATTTGGAAAGTTAGATAAATGGGAGAATTTTTCTGGTTTGGCTATTTTGACCTAGAATTTTCACTTCTCCAGTCATTCTGCTGAGTTTCACCTCTCTCTGAATAACCCTTATAGTCATAAAACACAATAGGTCACAATACTCAGCCACTAATTGGGTTGTCGAGACTCATGGGAAATGTAGTTCAAAAACAACTGGATGGCCAAGGTTGCTGCACCTCTGAATTATAAACATACAGGGTTATCCAAAGAGATCCGAATGGCTGGAGAAAGGTAACAGAACGCTGAAAATCAGCGTTCGGTTACTTTTCCTGGCCATTCGGCTATCCAGAGAGCAGGCAATTCACCAAATCCTGGCGAATTGCCTGCACATACGGTGCCTGTTCGAGGGCAGTGAAATCCCCATAAAAAAGCACTGCTTTGTCTATTCAGAGAACACAAACCAGCAGTGAAAGGATCCCAAAATGCCCTGCTGTTCGGTGGTTTAATTTGGCAGGTTTATTCAGGCGAATCCCATAGGCTTCAATGTTAAAAATATTCCCGTTTTAATTCAATATCTAATAAACCGTTCATTATAAAATTCTGCAGTAAAAAGTCTCTTTATTTATAGATTTTTTAGGATATTTTAAGCATTTTTCCTGGATTTTTTTTTTTACTTATTTTTTCTGTAACAGCCCTTTTTATTATCATTCCCTGGACCTCATATGTAAATTTCAGACATTTTCGCTCAGTAGTTTCTTTGCAAACAGCGTTTCACTTTTCAAACATTCAAGCAAACTGTTTTGCTAATTTATTCACCTCACTTGTCTACGGTGTCGGCTTTTTCCGGCGGCTTCGCTGCGTGTGATCGTCTCCTGCTCGGCTTTTTCCGGCGGGTTAATCTAGATGTTTTTGTGAGTTTGTGGCGTGCATTCGCCGGGTTTTGCGGTTAGTTTTTGGCGGCGGGTTTGCGGCGACCTTTCCCTGCAATTCGGGGACCCTGTGGTGCTTGCTGAATACATCGCAGGGTCGCCGAACTGGGAATCGTCAAAACAAACCGAATTGAAGAGAACGAAAAGTCACTGAACGTGCGGTGACTTTTCGATTCTCTTTGAATTACCCTGATTGTAATGATATATTTAGGCTGAGTGTGTCCGTGTGTATGTATGCATAAGGGTGCGTGTGTGTGTATATATATATAACATTATTTTTTTTCATGTGTTTGAGCTTTTGGGTGCACACCCTAATGCAATAGGCTGCACATGCCTATGATGATGGCGCATCTGTGACTGTCTGTGAGCATGATGTGAGCTGGCCTGGACAATATATATACGCAAGATGTGAGCTGGCCTGGGCCTGGGCAATATATATATACGCATGATGTGAGCTGGCCTGATGAAAATTTGCAAAGGATAAGGCACGCAAAGTGAAATTTTGATGTGTCTGAAATTGAAACTTACGTGACAACTCTTATTTTTTTTTTCGTTAATTTATATTTGTTCAATACAGTTAATTTTAATTTGTTTAATAGAGTTAATTTAAAATGGTTTAATACAGTTTATTTATATTTATTCTACCTTTACTATTGGTGCTTTTCAAACTTTATTCTTCAGTCAAAAGAAATTTAGCAGTTTCATGTTGTGCCGTTTTTTTTTTTTGGGGGGGTGCAAGTAGCTGGTCTTGCCTAGGGTGCAAAATAGTCTAGCACTGGCCCTGACCGCATGGTCCACCCCTGCACTCTTCCACAATACCACAGAGGGGTTACTGTATGATGGCACTTGCTGGCCTGGCACAAAAGGCACGATATTTGGCTGCACTGCCACTGACGCCTGTATCAGATTCATATCCTCAGAGGGGTGAGACTGTGTGACGGCACTGTTGCCGACGCTAAAGGCCCAATTTTAGGCTAGGGTAAAACGAACGCATTTTTCGCAGCGAACGTCAAAAAGTGCGTCCGAACGCATTGAGGTGTTTTTTCACGGAAAGCGTTTAACGGTCATACGATGCGCATTTTTGTGCGTGATTTTTTACGGATCCAAACCAGGAAACTTTGGGTGTCTGGACGTTATGTTGATTGGACAGGAGCAGCGTCTGATGCCTCCTAATCACGCACACACGCCGCCTTACGGACGCAGCGCACTCTAGCGGTTCAGCGTTCTCGAAAAAATGCGTTCATTTTCCACTTGCGTTGCACGAAAGTCCGGCCGTACTTCGTATATTGGCCGTCATTGAGTGTCATTTGCTGCTAGTGCGGCCGTGATTAAGTGCGCCTAAACGCAGGTTAAAAGTGCGCTAGTCTGACCCCAGCCTTAAAGCACCTATTGTTACTTTCATCCAAAGCCTGCATAAGTTTCACAATAATTTAGCCAAAAAAATCACTAAACTTTTTCTACGTGTCCGAAAATGTCTCCTCTTTTCATACAGACTGCCGCCCCAAGCAGTTGTTTATGGATAGATTAAAGGAAAAGCATTTACCGTCATTTGAAAAGTAATTTTTTTGTTTTTAAGTGTTTCTATACATCCTACAAATCTGCCACTTCACGGGCAGGTTATGGGGACCTCCTAGGCACGATATTTGAAGGAATTTTTCGTTTTTATTTTTTACCCTTATTTCATGGAAAACTCACTGTCCCTTTAAAAACGTTTTTTTTTTACTGTTTGTCCTTGTTTCCTGTCCCCCAGGGCACTACCCGGACCCCCATACATCTTTTATGGCAAATATCTAGCATATATGCCCTCTTGGAGGGCACTCTAAAAACCGAATTTTCAGCCCCATTGACTTGTATTGAGTTCGGGTTCGGGTTTGGGTTCGGATCCGAACATTTGGAAAGTTCGGGTTCGGGTCCAAACCGAACTCGGGGGGTGTCTTTCCCACGCTTGATCCTCATCTGACATAGATTAGAAATAGCAAGGTGCGCTCTGCTGCACATTTCTTAAAGAACTCCCAAACAGCAGAGTTCCTGGATGTGTGCTTTGAGACAACAGCGCTCTGCACCTGAGCAGCTCTGACATCTAATGCCTTTGACTGGCTACGGTTGGTCATAGAGGACATTGTGGCTCGTGTTTGTTGTGCCTCCTCCTCCTCACTTGACTCCTCGGGTCGTTTAGGCACCCAGGTGGAGTCAGTGACCTCATCATCATCCCCTATCTCCTCATCACTAGGGCCAACTTGGCAGTATGCTGCTAAGAAGAGAAGATTGGAATACCTCAGCGTCTGAAATGGATCCCCATTGGTCTATTAAACAGACCACGGGTACTGGAATCGCCAAAATTAACAAGAAGATGGGTATAGGATAAAAAACTTTTATTTCCAAATAAATAAAATATAATTGCATATACAAGGTCCAACGCGTTTCGTCTATAAAATAGACTTTTTCAAGGGTGATAAAAATACATGAATTGTAAAAATCAAATAATATAACATATGGAATACCCATCATTCCTTTTATTACCCTACAGGTATTTCATTGGTCAGCTCATTAACTGTGGCGTTTTCCTTATATGGTAAAAAATCACAAGCTTCATTTTTATTCCCATAAGTCTCTGTTCCGGCATCCAATCCGCTCCATTGTTGTTCTCGTAGTCCGCCGGTCTTATTGGATGTCTTTAGCTCTTCATGTTAATTTAGTTTCATTTTCGCTTGTAACTTAGAGGAACTTCCGGTATCGTCCGTGGCATCCCTTCCGGTTTCGTTCTTACCGGAAGTCCTTTCAAATTGCAGTATCATCCACGGCATCCCCTCTAGTCTTCGCCCTCGATCATCCGTCCGACACTCCTCATGATGTGACCTCTAGTTTACGTCCTTAATTTCAAATCCGGACTCTCGCATGATCTCCCCCTCCACTTTCGTCCACGCTTGATCCTCCGGAACTCTGCCATCACCGGAGTTTTTAGAGTGCCGATTCTCCTCCTCAGTTGGATTATGAAATATAAAAAAAGGATTTATATATATATGAGAAATAAAATAATATAATATAATAAGACAAAAGATAATAATAATAAAAAAATATATAAATAAAAAGAAGAAAATATATGATAAGAAATATATGAAAAAATAGAGCAATATCTATATAATAAAACCGTTTCAAAGTCCGTCGCCGTCAACTTACTTGCACATTGCGCATGTCTGAAGAGGAATCTGCCGGCACGAGGGGAGAAAATCCTGTCCGTTGGTGGGAAGGCTGTGAGAGGAGGAAGCTCAGGGTGAAAGGGCCGGCCCACAGCCAATAGATGGAGTGTAAGCAGCCAACTCCTCCCTCTGACTCATCACTTCCTCCTCTCCATGTCCCTCTCCATGTAAGTCTCTCTCCTCACTGCGCGCAGCTCCCACCCCCTGCAAACACACACACACTCCATCTCCTGCAACCCTCCACACACACACATCCTGTAACCCCCCACCATCTCCTGCAAACCCCCCACACACCATCTCCTGCAAACCTCACCACCACCTCCTGCAAACCTTCCCACACCACCTCCTGCAAACCTCCCCACACCACCTCCTGAAAAACCCCAACACCACCTCCTACAATCCTCCCCCCACCACCTCCTGCAAAACTGCAAACCTCCCCACCACCTCCTGCAAACCTCGCCACAGCACCTGCTGCAAACCCGCCACACCACCTGCTGCAAACTCGCCACACCACCTGCTGCAAACCTCCCCATACCACCTCATGCAAACCTCCCCACAAACCACCTCCTGCAACCACCACCACGCCATATCCTGCAAACCTCCCCACGCCATATCCTGCAAACCCACACCATCTCCTGCAAACCCCCCACACCACCTCCTGCAAACCTCCCCACACCTCCTGCATACCTCCCCACCACCTCCTGAAAACCTACCCACACCACCACCTGCAAACCTCCCCACCACCTCCTGCAAACCTCCCCACCACCTCCTGCAAACCTACCCACACCACCACCTGAAAACCTCCCCCACCTCCTCACACACCTCCTGCAAACCCACCACCTCCTGCAAACCTGCCCACACCACCTCCTGCAAACCTGCCCACACCACCTCCTGCAAACCCCTACACACAGCAGCTCCTGAAAATCTCCCCGCACCACCTGCTGCAAACCCGCCACACCACCTGCTGCAAACCCGCCACACCACCTGCTGCAAACCTCCCCACACACCTCATGCAAAACTCCCCCACAAACCACCTCCTGCAACCACCACCACGCCATATCCTGCAAACCTCCCACGCAATATCCTGCAAACCCACACATCTCCTGCAAACCCCCATGCACAAACTCCTGCAAACCTCCCCACCACCTCCTGCAAACCTCCCCACCACTTCCTGCAAACCTCCACACCACCTCCCGCAAACCCCACACCACCTCCTGAAAACCTCCCCACACCACCTCCTGCAAACCCCTACACACAGCACCTCCTGCAAATCTCCCCGCACCACCTCCTGCAAACCCGCCACACCACCTGCTGCAAACCCGCCACACCACCTGCTGCAAACCTCCCCACACCACCTCATGCAAACCTTCCCGCAAACCACCTCCTGCAACCACCACCACGCCATATCCTGCAAACCTCCCCACGCCATATCCTGCAAACCCACACATCTCCTGCAAACCCACCACGCACAACCTCCTGTAAACCCACACCACCTCCTGCAAACCTCCCCACCACCTCCTGCAAACCTCCTCACCACCTCCTGAAAACCTACCCACACCACCACCTGCAAACCTCCCCACCATCTACTCACACACCTCCTGCAAACCCAACACCTCCTGCAAACCTCCTCACACCACCTCCTGCAAACCCCACACCTCCTGAAAACCTCCCCACACCACCTCCTGCAAACCCCACACACATACACGCACGCACCTCCTGCAACCCTCCACACACGCACCTCCTGCAACCCCCCCACACACGCACAAACACACATGCACCTCCTGGAACCCTCCCACGCACACGCACCTCCTGGCACACGCACCTCCTGCAACCCCCCACACACGCACCTCCTGCAACCCCCCACACACGCACCTCCTGCAAACCCCCCACACACACACCTCCTGCAAACCCCCACACACCTCCTGCAAACCCCCACACACCTCCTGCAAACCCCACACACGCAGGCACCTCCTGCAACCCCCCACGCACCTCCTGCAACCCCCACACGCACCTCCTGCACCCCCACACACGCACATCCTGCAACCCCCACACGCACCTCCTGCAACCCCCACACACGCACCTCCTGCAACCCCCACACACGCACGCCTCCTGCAACCCCCCCACACACGCACCTCCTACAGCCCCCCACACACCATCACCTCCTGCAATCCCACGCACACCCTGCAACCCCCACGCACATGCACCTCCTGCAACCCCACCGCACACGCACCACCTGCAAACCCCCATACACACCTCCCTGCAACACCTCCTCACACACCACCTGCAAACCCCCATACACATGTAGCGATGTGTTAAAGTTTATTGTGGCAGTACCCATTTTTGGCCACAAGATGGAGACAATCACGATTAAAGACCCTGACACTCGAACTACATGTCCCGCGCTTTGCGAAGAAACAGGAAGTGGGTGGGTTTGTTTGGAGACGCTGTACATCCTGCACCTCATGGAGACAGGGAGAGCGCGCCAGGGGCAGGGGGAGTGATGTACACACAGAGAAGGAGAGACCAAAGATAGGCCGGAGCGCAGACGAGTGGATTGGGCCTTAAGATTGGGTCACCCAGCCTTGAGGGATACAGACGTCACCCTCTATACTACCCGAGTGCAGAGAAGGAGAGAAGACCCCTCGAGTAAGGAGTACCGCGGTCGATTGAAACGGGGAGCAGGCGGTAAGCTGGCTGAGTCGCGGCTGACAGACAGAAGGCCAGACAACAGATCGGTGGTCGGCGTCCCCAGTCAATATCGAGCGGAGAGACGTCCTGGGTCAGCGGAACCTCAAGCTTGCGCTGGATGGGTGAGAGGCCCCCAAGGCCGTATGTAAATAAGAGCGTACGCTGCTGTTTTCCTTCTAAAACCCACAGGGCCCCAACTGACTAGTCGAAGACATTTAAAGTAAAACTCACTGGCCAGTTGAAAAGTACCCGGGTACTCTATACACACGAATACACCCACTTCACGTTCTGGGACTTAACCTGTGCAGGACTCAGTTTCTTTTTTTCAAATCCATACAAGGGGGCAAAGTTAAAGTTACATTCCGAATAATTTTCCTTTTTTTTGTCCCCGCTGCGCGTTTACCGTGATACGAGAACTGTGTATTTTATTGTGTCCCGCTACGGGGTTTTCCTCGAATTTCGTATCTTTTAAATTTCTGCTCGGTCGGGGTTTTTTTCCGAAAATACGAAGCCCTCGTGTTTCGTTTCTTTTACCGCTAGGCGTTTATCGTGTTACGAAAGTACTGGAAATCTTCCTGCATATACCGTGTCTCAAGAGTTGCAAACCTTTTTAGTAAACCTTTTAACTTGTAAAACTTACAGCGTGTTGGAGTATATTTATTCCCTAGTGCGGGGAGACTGACCCGTGGTTCATTTTCAGCGGCTCCTCCGGGAGTGAGCGCTACACGTGGGGCTCGTTTCCGGGATCCAGTCTCTGGAAAAACCGCATCTAAAGGGTTAAATATGGATCCAGACACTGCTGCCGAATGGTGTGGGGAGCACAGTAGTCAGTTAGCATGTTGTATAGTCATGGATATTCCCGCAGACACTT
Source organism: Leptobrachium leishanense (assembly GCA_009667805.1). Lineage (NCBI taxonomy): Eukaryota > Metazoa > Chordata > Amphibia > Anura > Megophryidae > Leptobrachium > Leptobrachium leishanense. Next base: position 33,800 of record RXON01002695.1, on the reverse strand, counting down.
GGCCGAAGATCAGATTCGCCAGGCCGTGGCCACGCTAGCACCAGATCATCGGGGGTTAATCCTGGACATTAAGAAAAACCCAGATACCTCTCACACGTATGTTCTTCTTGAATGGAGAAAAGGTGTTCCAGTATGTTTTCGGGGCGTGAGCGTGAAGCTGGAAGATGAGGTGGAAGTCCAACTAATTCAGCCAAGTGCGCCACGTGGTGAATCCGCAAGTGTTTCCGCGCCTAGTCCGTTGGCCATGATCGGGCCTGAATTTATCGTGGCTATTGGAGATTTGTTGGCCAAATGTCAGAAAACAAGCCCTCCTCACACTAATTTCGGTTATCGACGGTTAAGGAACTTTACAGGAAACGTACCAACTCGGCGGGAGAAGAAACCTTTGAGGAATGGGTGGAACAGGCGATGCAGGCACTGGATGAGTGGGACGTCCCTGAGGCCAGAAAAAGCAAAGGATCACCGAGAGTTTAAAGGGACCTGCGTCAGAAGCGTGAGAAACCTAAAACTGAGTAGAAAAGATTGTACTGCTTTGGATTTGAACGTTCTTGAAGAAGTTTTGGGGCGAACAGAAAAGGCAGCGGAACTGGTATATCAGTACAAACACACCTATCAGAAGAGAGGTGAGAGAATGATTGATTACATGAGGCGCCTGGATAAGATTCTGCACCAAATACTCCTCAAGAAAGGGGCCAAACCGGCTGACGTAGATAGATACGAATAAAGCAGATCCTGAGGGGCTCTCAACCGTTAGATCCGGTGATGATGCAGCTGAGAAGCAGAAGCATTAATCAAGAGTTGAAGTACCTGGAACTGATCCGAGTTGTACGAGAGGGGGGCTCTGCTGGAAGAGAAATCCTTCAGGCGGGGAGAAAGGGCTTATGCACAACCTGCAAGAATAACGACGGTCTGCAGCCTGAAAACGACTCGTTAGACACCTATGGATCTGACCTGGATGAAGAGGCAGTTAGTCGGTTTTAAATTCATCGAAAAGGCTGCCAAAGAACGAACTCTTCCGAACGAAGCGAGTTGTTCAAGACTGTAAAGAAGGTACAGGAAGCTCAAACTGAACTGCAGCAAGCGCACGCTGAACTGTGCAGGGTGTTGATGAAGGTGACCGAGATGCAGGGGGAAATGCAAAAGTTCCTAACAGGTATGCAGACGACTGAAGTTGCCGTGGCGTCTGGTTCAAATCTCTTATTAGAACCTCAACAAGCAACTGTGTCTCCACTTTCGAGGAAGAGATGTTTTGGTTGTGGAGAAATGGGCCATTTCCGTGCGCAGTGTAAAGGCCGGAAACCTGAGAGGGATAAAGTTGAGTGGCTGCTGAAAGCCTTAGAGGGACTGTTATCTACTCCACCAGCGGGAAACGCCAGAGGGCACCAATAAAGGAGCAACCTAGGTGCCCAGAAGTTGAACCTCGCTCCAAGAACCAATTTAAAACTAAGAGGGCAAGAGGGCCCAAAGCCAAGCCAACTGCTGAGCCTGCCAGAATGGAAAGAGTCACTCCCTTAGCGTCCGGGTCTGCGTCATGGGGAGGCAATGCACACCAAAACCTGCACGGGCCAAGAAAAGGGCCAGGGTCCAGCAAACTGGGTCTAAGCGTCCGGATACCTCCACCAAGTTTCCTGACCAGCTGATAGGTCCTTCTCGATTGTGCCAATCCAAGTGGAGGGAGTCTACACCAAAGCTCTGTTAGATTCAGGGGCTCAAGTGACTTTGATTTATAAAGACTTCTATGAGAAACACTTAAAGCACATTCCTCTGCAAGAATTGAAGGATTTGGAAATATAGGGTATCGGCACTGAGAAACCCTTATGACGGGTATCTGCAAGTAAGGTTGGAGATCGGATCTGAAGTCATCGGACAGTCCGGAGGCTGTGACGCCTTGGCCATTGTGTGCCCCCGACCCTCGGGTGCGAACAGAAGCTCTCTGATAGTGGGGACAAATACGGACCTAGTGCGGCGTCTCCTGACCCCCATCGTAGTGGAAGAAGGGTCAACTCAAGGAGTGCACCCCATGTTACGACCGGTCTATCAGAGGATGGTTGAAGAACGGAAAGCACCTGCTGAGGTGGGAAGACTGTGGAGACTGGGTGGGACAGAGAGGGTTCTGCAAGCAGGAGAAGTAGCGAGCTTCCGGGTTTCAGTCAAGTTGAACGGATCGCAACCAGGTCCCTATGTGGTGCTGGGGACCGATGTCAATCATGGGAGTGAAACCGGAGTCGAAGTAATTCCTGAAATAATCTCCACCAAAGCCCTGAAGAGAACACGAGGAAGAGTCTCGGTCAGTGTGTGCAATGTGACAGATTCTCCAGTAGTCCTTAAAGCACGAATGCCTATCGGGCAAGTAGAGTCTGCTACACCCCTCTCCACCGATTTAGGAGGGGGAGTGGATAAAGAGATTCCAGATGAAAGATTCTACCCTAAAGACGCCCCCATTTCACCTGAGTGGAAGAAACGTCTTCAGTCTCAAGTTCTAAAGTGGAAAGAATTATTCTCGAAAGATGAGTTCGATGTGGGCCTGGCTAAGAGTACGGAACACCGCATTCGGTTGCAAGAAGACAAGCCGTTTCGTGAAAGGTCAAGGCGAGTTCCGCTGGGAGACTTGGATGATCTGCGAGAACAGCTAAATGAGTTGCAGAGAACCAATGTGATTCAAGAGTCCAGGAGCCCATATGCATCTCCAATAGTGCTGGTCAGGAAAAAGAATGGTTCTGTCCGCTTGTGCATAGACTATCGCACCCTGAACCGAAGAACCATCCCCGACCAATACGCCACTCCTCGGATTGAAAATGCCTTACAGTGTTTGTCTGGAGCAAAGTGGTTCAGTGTATTAGACCTGCGAAGCGGATATCATCAGATACCGATGCACCCTGAAGACAAAGAGAAAACTGCGTTCATTTGTCCACTGGGGTTCTTTGAGTTCAATAGAATGCCTCAAGGTTTGACGGGAGCTCCAGCCACGTTCCAACGGTTGATGGAGAAGACAGTCGGGGATATGAATCTAATCGAAGTGTTAGTATACCTGGATGACATAATTGTGTTCGGGAAGACTCTGGAAGAGCATGAGCAACGTTTGGAGAAGGTCTTGAAGAGGCTCCATGAAGAGGGGTTGAAATTGTCTCTGGAAAATGCCAGTTCTGTTTACCGTCAGTCACATATCTGGGACACGTGGTCTCGGCAGAAGGTGTTTCGACAGATCCTCGAAAGTTGGAGGCCGTAGCTTCTTGGCCTAGACCTCGAAACGTCACTGAACTTAGATCTTTCTTGGGATTCTGCTCATACTATCGAAGATTTGTGGGAGGATTCGCAAAGATAGCTCAGCCGCTGAACAAACTCCTACAGAAAGAAACCACCGAAGAAGGCTGTAAGGTCTCTGACCGAAACCCCTCCGCTCCAGGACCAAGGAAAGCTAAAGAGTCCATACAAGGTGAATGGACTAGTCAATGTGAAGGTGCGTTTGTGAAGCTGAAAGAGAATCTAACCCGAGCTCCTGTTTTGGCCTACGCAGACCCTCACAAGCCGTATGAACTACATGCCAGCCGAGAAGGTTTGGGAGGAGTCCTATATCAGGAGTATGATGGATTGCTGAGGCCTGTGGCGTACGTGAGCCGGAGCCTTGCGCCTTCTGAGAAGAACTATCCTACTCACAAACTGGAGTTCCTAGCCTTGAAGTGGGCCGTAGTGGACAAGTTGAAAGACTATCTGTATGGAGCTGAGTTCGTGATCAAGACGGATAATAATCCTCTCACCTATATCCTTACTACTGCGAAACTGGACGCAACGGGACATCGGTGGTTGGCCGCTCTGTCAGGGTTTCGGTTCAGCCTGAAGTATCGTCCTGGGGTGAACAATCGAGATGCTGACGCTTTATCAAGAAGACCCTACACTACAGAATGGACTCAGGTGACTCCAGACGGAGTGCAAGCTTTGTGTCAAGGAACAGAACGCCGGGTCAAGGGAGGAGTGGAAGCGGAGGCCATAGGAGTCATGGCCGCGGCTGTTCCTGAGTTCTACTGTAACCCTACGCAATTGAGGGATGAAAATTTACCTACCTTTTCCAAGCAGGACCTGAAAGCGGATCAAGCTAGAGACCCTTTGATTGCATTGACCATAAAGGCCCTGACTGCAAACCAGCGAGAGATTCTGTTAACCAATTCCCCGGATGGAGCTAGATTGGTTTACAAAGAGTGGGAGCGGTTGAAGATGTTGGATGGGGTGGTCTACCGAAGGGGCCCCTCGACCAATTCCGAAGAGATTCAACAGTTATTTCTCCCCACTAAACACAGGGAGAGTGTGTTGCGATCATTACATGATGAGCATGGACATTTAGGTGCTGAGAGAACTTTTAAGTTGGTGCGAGATAGGTTTTATTGGCCTTGCATGAGGGCTGAAGTTGAGAGTTATTGCCATTCCTGTCTGAGGTGCATTCAGAGGAAAACTCTACCAACCCGAGCTGCTCCAATGAGCCATCTACAGAGTCAGGGACCCTTGGATTTGGTGTGCATTGACTTCCTGTGCTTAGAGCCGGATGCTAGTGGGCAAGGGAACATTCTGATAGTGACTGATCATTTCACCCGTTATGCCCAAGCTTTTTCTACAAAAGACCAACGCGCTCCGACAGTGGCGAAGGTGCTGATGGAAAAGTTCTTTGTTCATTACGGCCTGCCAAGAAGAATACACTCTGATCAGGGAAGAGACTTTGAAAGTAGATTGGTCGGGCAATTGCTGGAGTTGTTGGGAATTCAAAAGACTCGAACTACGCCATACCACCCTCAGGGTGATGCTCAGCCTGAAAGGTTTAATCGCACGCTGCTAAACATGCTGGGGACCTTGTCTAATGTAGAGAAGCAGAGTTGGAGTCGTCATATAGCTACTCTGGTGCATGCATATAACAGTACGGAGAGTGATGCAACAGGATATTCACCGTACCGTCTTATGTTCGGAAGAGAAGCTCGACTGCCGTTGATTTGGCATTTGGGTTATCTCTAGACCAGACGTCGGTAGCTTCTCATAGAAACTACGTGGATAGACTTCGGAAGAATCTGGCTTCTGCGTTTGAACAGGCCCGTTTGACTTCAGGTAACAGGGAGCAAAGGAACAAGAAGAACTATGATTTGAAGGTTCGAATACAAGATCTACAACCCGGTGATAGGGTTCTGTTGAAGAATTTGGGTGCTGCTGCGAGACACAAGCTGGCGGATAGATGGAGTTCTCAGGTTTACATTGTTTGCAAACAACTGCCAGGTCTGCCGGTGTATCAGATTCGCCCTGATGGAAAGGCTGGTCCCCTCAAGAATTGGCACCGAAATCACTTGTTACCTTTGAGAGAGGCTGTGAGGATACCAGTGGAAAACGAACTTCCTCCGGCGAATCCGCATGCTCCACGTGTCCCTCCTGTTACTCGGTCTCAACAGACTCGGGTTGTTGGAGAGAGCGAAAGAGACAGTGACGACGAGAGTTTCTGTTTAGATTGGATGCGCTCATCAGAACCTGAAGAGGTTGTCCCAGTTCCTTGTCAATGGGAAAGTAACTTGAGGGCTGAAGCTCCTGAATTTCAGTGGGAATTCCCTGAAAATATGGAACTCCCTGAAACCCTTGAACTTCCGTTAAGGGTCCCGGATACTGTTGGAGACCCTGTAGCTCCTGAAGACGAACCTTACGACTATAGTTCTATGCCTTCCCTGGAGGGATCGTACTCGGAGGAAGTGTCTGCTCCAGTGGCAGACATAAGGACTGAGCCTATACCTATAGTACTTCCACCTGAAGAGGAACGGAAGGAGCCTGAACAAAAACGCTCTATTCGACCGCCCCAGCGACTTACTTATGACTCACCAGGACATAGCACTGAAGAGGCCATCACCACTGTGCAGAGATTGCCCGAAGTGTCTGCTATGTTAGCTGAGGTAGCCCAGAACATGAGTCAGCTTGAGAAAGTGTTTCTAACCCACTGCATGTATGCTGCTGAACCTGTATATGCTGTATAAACTGTGTGCATATTGTAAAAGGATAATGTAATTGTTGTACCTCCTTGGAGAGACCCAAGAGTTCTAGGAGGGGGAGAGTGTAGCGATGTGTTAAAGTTTATTGTGGCAGTACCCATTTTTGGCCACAAGATGGAGACAATCACGATTAAAGACCCTGGACACTCGAACTACATGTCCCGGCATGCTTTGCGAAGAAACAGGAAGTGGGTGGATTTGTGGAGACGCTGTACATCCTGCACCTCGTGGAGAACAGGGAGAGCGCGCCAGGGAGCAGAGGAGAGTGGATGTACACACAGAGAAGGAAAGACCAAAGATAGGCCGGAGCGCAGACAGAGTGGATTGGGCCTTAAGATTGGGTCACCCAGCCTTGCGGGATACAGATGTCACCCTCTATACTACCCGAGTGCAGAGAAGGAGAGAAGACCCCTCGAGTAAGGAGTACCGCGGTCGATTGAAACGGGGAGCAGGCGGTAAGCTGGCTGAGTCGCGGCTGACAGACAGAAGGCCAGACAACAGATCCGGTGGTCGGCGTCCCCAGTCAATATCGAGCGGAGAGACGTCCTGGGTCAGCGGAACCTCAAGCTTGCGCTGGATGGGTGAGAGGCCCCCAAGGCCGTATGTAAATAAGAGCGTACGCTGCTGTTTTCCTTCTAAAACCCACAGGGCCCCAACTGACTAGTCGAAGACATCATTAAAGTAAAACTCACTGGCCAGTTGAAAAGTACCCGGGTACTCTATACACACGAATACACACCACTTCACGTTCTGGGACTTAACCTGTGCAGGACTCAGTTTCTTTTTTTCAAATCCATACAAGGGGGCAAAGTTAAAGTTACATTCCGAATAATTTTTCCTTTTTTTGTTCCCGCTGCGCGTTTACCGTGATACAAGAACTGTGTATTTTATTGTGTCCCGCTACGGGGTTTTTCCTCGAATTTCGTATCTTTTAAATTTCTGCTCGGTCGGGGTTTTTTTCCGAAAATACGAAGCCCTCGTGTTTTCGTTTCTTTTACCGCTACGCGTTTATCGTGTTACGAAAGTACTGTAAATCTTCCTGCATATACCGTGTCTCAAGAGTTGCAAACCTTTTTAGTAAACCTTTTAACTTGTAAAACTTACAGCGTGTTGGAGTATATTTATTCCCTAGTGCGGGGAGACTGACCCGTGGTTCATTTTCAGCGGCTCCTCCGGGAGTGAGCGCTACACACACCTCCTGCAACACCTCCTCACACACACATCACCTTCTGCACCCCCACTGCCCCCCTTAGCACCTTCTGCTCCTCCCACTGCCCCCACAACCCCCATATCACCTTTTGCACCCCCACTGTCCCTGCAACACCCGATACCACCTTCTGTGCCCCTACTGCCTCCGATACCACCTTCTACACCCCCACTGCCCCTGCAGCCCCCAATACCATCTTCCATGCCTCCACTTGCCCTCGAAACCCCCCATATACCACCTTCTGCATCCCCATTGCCCCCGCAACCTCCCAATACCACTTTCTGAACCCCCGCAACCTCCAATACTACACTCTGTGCCCCCACTGCCCCCACACCTCCCAATACCAGTTTCTGAACCCCTGCAACCTCCAATACTACACTGTGCCCCCACTGCCCTTGCAACCCCCCATTGCCACCTTCTGCATCCCAACTGCCCCCGCAACCCCCAATACCAACTTCTGCACCCTCAATGCCCTTGCAACCCCCCAATGGAGTGCAGAGCAGCCAGATCCCAGGGCACGCCGAGAGCAGCCAGATCCTCAACTATAGGCTGCCCTCCGGGCAGGCTTAACACCTAGTATATAATAAAAGTAAGTAGAGGGGATTGGAAGAAAAAGAGAAAGTAATTATTAACCATGAGTTGGCCTGAAAATTCATTAAAAAAAAATATTAAAAATATATATATATTTAGAACTCTTCTTAAAAAGTTTTTTTTTTATTTTGTGGCTTATAAAAATATAAGGAAAAATCATCTCAAAATAATATATAACCTCAAAAAATCTCAATTTTTTTTTCCTCAATAGATTTCTAAAGGCAGGTAACATCAAGTTCTTCATTCAGACCTAAAGGTGCCATCGTTTTTAATTTGTAGATCCAAAAGGACTCCCTCTGTAACAATCTTTTATTCCTGTCTCCTCCTCTCCAACTTTCTTCTACATGTTCAAGGCCTATGAAATCAAAAGTTCCAAAATTGAATAAAGAACAATTATTACAATGTACAGGAACCGAATGTTTAAGGAAAATTTTTCTGATATTATTTTGATGTTCCAATACTCTTTCTTAAGTTTGCGTATCGTTTTACCTATGTACTGTTTCTCACAGCCACATCTCAACAAATAAATAACGAATTTGGTTTTGCATGTAATCTTGGATTTAATCTTTAAACTCTCTTTTGTAACCGTACTTGAAAAAAGAAAGGTTTTATTCTTCTTCAGATATTTACAGGCTTTACATTTCAAACATCTATAGAAGCCGTTAAATTCACTATCGATTTCCTTTTTAGTTGGTTGAAAAGTAGCACTAGGGGCAAAAATAGATTTTAGGCTTCTTGCTCGCTTAAACACTACATTTGGTTTTTCTGGGATAATTTCCCGAAGAATTGGGTCCTTTTTCAAAATAAACCAATTTTTTGATAAAATGTTTCTAATCTTATAGTGGTGTGCATTAAATTTTGTGGAAAAGGCAAATTAATAATTCTGATTGAGGATATCTTTCTTCACTTTTGGTTTTAACAAATCCTTCTTTTCTACCATACCCACTTCATTGCAGATCCTTAGGACTTCATTTTTGTTGAATTTTTTTGCAATCAATTTCTCCTGTATCACAGAAACTTGATCCAAATAGTCCTTTTGCTCCATGCAATTCCTTTTGACTCGTAGCGCTTGACTTCTTGGAATTCCATCCAACCATGGCTTGTAGTGACTACTAGTATAATGAATATAGCCATTGCCATCCGTGGGTTTGAAGTAACATTTGCTTTTCACCATCCCTTCCTGATTGAAGAACAGAATATCCAAAAAATGTATATATTCACAATGGAAGTTTGCCGTAAATTTCAGACCAAAAATATTGGAATTGATATGTTGTAAAAACCGATTAAAGGATTCCTCTTCGCCATCCCAAATGACAATAACGTCATCAATGTACCGTCGCCAGAGCACCAAGCCTGCCCCCCACTGGGAGGAACTCCAAATATAGGAGTCCTCCCAGTACGCCATGTAAAGATTGGCGTAACTGGGGGCAAACTTGGTGCCCATGGCCATACCATTGATCTGTAGAAAAAAGCAATCGTTATATAAAAAATAATTGTGTTTCAAGATGAATCTAATGGCCACCTTCAGAAATTCTTTCATATCTCTCCCTAATTCTTCTTCCTTCCGTAAAAAAGCATCAACAGCTTCAATACCCAAATCGTGTTGTATAACTGTTTATAGAGCTGTTACATCTAAGGTTGTCCAGCGGTAGGTGGGACGCCATTCAATATTCTCCATCTCCTGTAAAATATGGCTTGAGTCTTTAATATAGGAGGGCGTCTTCCTAACTATGGGTTGAAGAAAAAAGTCAATAAATTCAGATAAGTTAGCGGTAAGGGAGTCAATTCCACTGATAATCGGTCTTCCTGGTGGTTCATTTACATTTTTATGCACTTTTGGCAAAAAATAAAAGATTGGAATTTGAGGATGGTACACCATAAGGAATAATTTGTTTTCATTTTCAATAACTCCATCCTCTGTAGCTTGTTTCAAAATATTTTCCAATTCTTTTATAAAACTCTCAGTAGGATTTGATTTCAATTTTTTATACGTCGTTATATCAGATAATATTCTTGATGCTTCTTTCTCATAATAAGCCCGTAACATTAAAACCACCCCTCCTCACTTATCAGCTTCCTTTATCACAATATCTCTCCTCTTCTTAAAGAGTTGTATACTATTGTACTCTTCCTTACTCGGATTATGTTTTTTATTTTCCATATTCATTTTTTCAAAATCGTCACAGATAGCTTTATAGAAGGTTTCCAAATACGGTCCTTTCTCATGATGAGGAAAAAAGTTTGATTTGGGTTTAAATCTTGTGTTCGTTCCTTTCTTTGTTTGATACTCTTGATCATTAACACCCGTTTCTCTTTTTTTTTAAAAAACTTTTTAAAGTGAGTTTGCGAAGAAATTTTCTGTCATCTATAAACAGCTCAAATTTGTTTGCAGATTCATTTGGACAGAATTTAAGACCTTTACTCATTATACTGATTTCCTTTTCATTCAGTGGAGCACCTGTGAGAGTAAAAATACCATTCTTTCTCTCTCCATAATTAACTTCACAGGGAGTAAAAATCTCTCCCTCTAATTGTCCTCGTACCTCCTTTTCTTTTGTGGGGTTTCTTCCCTCAAAGGGCTGTATTTGTTTAGATCAAAGTACTCACGTATTCCTGAGCCTCCCTTTCAAGTGGCTCAGTAGATAGGCATGGGACAGCTTAATTTCCATGGGGGTGTTCTACCCCTAATCGATACCCGATATTCCCTTGAAGGAAAAAAAGGGTCTTCTCGGAGGTATATGCAGGAAATCGTTTTTAATAGTAAAAAACAGAACTGGTATAATAAAATGTAAAAAATATAAAATATACGTTTATAGGCTGAACCGAGACGCATTTCACTCGCTTGCCTGCGAGTTTTATCAGTCGGGGACTGATATATAAACGAATTTCAACATTGGTTCTGTGCTATGTCTATCTCTATTATATCCGAGATGATTGCATCATGAAGAAAGACCGCTGTTTTACGACATATTACACTCAGAGAACTGGCTGATGGGACGTTCGGTGACTTTTCGTTCTCTTCAATTCGGTTCCTTTTGCCAATCACATTTTGGTGACCCTGCGGTGTATTCAGCAAGCACCACAGGGTCCCCGAATTGCAGGGAAAAGCTGCCGCAAACCCGACGAAAGCTAACCGCAAAACCCAGCGAATGCACGCCGAACACCCGCAAAAACATCTGGATTAACCTGCCGAATACCACGGAAAAACCGCGCAGGAGCCGATCACGCAGCCGAAGCCTCTGGAGAAAGCCAAAACCGCAGACAGAGTGAAGTGAATAAATTAGGAAAATAGTTTGCAAGAATGTTTGAAAAGTGAAACGCTGTTTGCAAAGAAACTACTGAACGAAAATGTCTGAAATTTGCATATGATCCAATGAATGATAATAAAAAGGGCTGTTACAGAAAAAATAAGTAAACTTAAATAAAATCTAAAAAATGATTCAAATATCCTATAAAATATATAAATAAAGAGACTCTTTACTGCAGAATTTATAATGAAAGTTTTATTAGATATTGAATTAAAACCAGAATATTTTTAACATTGAAGCCTATGGGATTCTCCTGAATAAACTTGCCGAATTAAACCACCAAATGGCAGGGCATTAGGGGAACCTTTCACTGCTGGTTTGTGTTCTCTGAATAGCCGAAGCAGTGCTTTACAGCCTTTTCATGGGGATTTCACTGCCCTCGAACAGGCACCGAACAGGCACCGTATGTTCAGGCAATTAGCCAGGATTTGACGAATTGCCTGCTCTCTGGATAGGCGAATGGCCAAGAAAGATAACCGAACGCTGATTTTCAGCATTCAGTTAACTTTCTCAAGCAATTCAGAGCTGTTTCAATTACCCTGTTAGTGTTTGGAAATAACATGCGCTTTTAATTAGTCTGGTCTAATGAAATTGATACATTGTCTGTAGACTGAGGGTGTCTGGAGGTGTCTCCTAAACATGTATCAAACAACACCTGTGCTTCTGAGACGTGTTCATTTCTCTACAAAATATTCCTCTGATATGCTGTTTAACCCCTTAACCCTGCATTTCACTGCTGTGTGCTCAGCTCATTTTTACCGCTTTCGCTCATCATGTTTAAACGCGATTTGAAGCCACATTTTATTAAATGACCCATACATATTAGATATCGTTCTTTCCGTCAGACTCCGCAGATTCATAATATATCATTTTTATATGTATACGTCATGTCCTGCCTGTGTATTATGACAAAAAATACAATAAAAAATTTAATTTTTAATCATCTGCAGTGAGTAAAGTGTTTTTTTTCCACATTTTAGCACATGAGCATTTGCGGTTATGTTTTCTATGGGGTGCACTTGTACAAAAATTAGAAATGGGGACTTGTTACATTTTGGGGGGGAATTACGTGATTTTTAGCAAAATCATTAGTGCAGCATCATTGTTCACATTATAATTGAAATATGAACAATATTGCTGCATTAATAAAAATAACAAAAAAATACATGTTTTTTTTTTTTACTTTATACCTGGTCATGTTGGATATCATGCTCAGGCCTTTCGATTGACACCCTCCATGACCCCCTAGCTGCCACGGTTCTGGAGTTATCGGGGGTTCAAATGAACCCCCTATCTCCACCAGGGGATTCCGGGCAGCTAGGGGTTCCCCGGCTATCTGACGTCATCACACTATGCGTGAGGACATCAGGCAGTGAGGGGGGACCCGGGGTGGAGCCACCATCCAAGATGGTGGCCCCCAACGGAGCTAGGCGCCACTTCGGCGCCGCAAGGCATCTCTATACACAGCCCCATCAGCTTCTCTATACACAGCCTCACAGCATCTCTATACACAACCTCACAGCATCTCTATACACAACCTCACAGAATCTCTATACACAACCCCATCAGCATCTCTATACAAAGCATCTCTATACACAGCCCCATCAGCATCTCTATACACAGAATCTTTATACACAACCCCATCAGCATCTCTAAACACAGCCTCACAACATCTCTATACACAGCCTCACAGCATCTCAATACACAGCCCCATCAGCATCTCTATGTAACGTTGGGGGCTTCCAGCATCTCCGGTGTGCTTGACGGCAGCATGTCTGATGCTGCTCGCTTACCAACGCCCGGTTTAAATTGAGACAGGCAGGGAGGTGGCTGCATGAGGCGCAGCTTGAGAGGGGGCGCGGTCTGGTGAAGGTCTTTTAAAAATCGACAGTTCCTTCTAAGCAGTGCCAGATCGTGGTTATCCATTCCAGAGCTCCCTGTACCTGAATTCTCTCATGATTGAACCTGTTATTGACCTCTGCTTGTTTTTTGACAATTCTACCTTCCGTTGCCCTAGACTATTTTCCTTGTGCTACGCTTCTGCACTGATATCGTCCCGGCTATTCCATTTGACTATTCTATACTCTGTATTTCTGATTTTGGCTCGTCTGACTACCCCTGTGTTGCCGACCTGATTTTGTATTACGACATTGTTTTTTGATTAACTCTTTCTGTCTAGCTAGTATACATATACCTGGCCAATTTTTAAGGACCAGACAGTTAGAGATTCTTTTACGGCTACCCTGTTGGTAGTTTTTTGGCTCTGTGGAGTGTTGGGCTTTAAGGACTGCGTGGTGGGATCTGGGAACCATGGCACTCAATACACAGCATCTCTATACACAACTAGGGATGAGCTGTTCGGGTTCGGAATGGTTCGGGGTTCGACCCGAACTTAGCCTGTTCGAGTAGATCGCGAACACTGAATATTTCCGGGTGTTCGCCGCATGTTCGACCACAATGGACCACAATTCATTTTCCCACTGGCCTGAAGCTCGTAATTGGCTACAGCCTTGCACCTGACCATAGGTCTGGTGCAAGACTGGTTAAACACTATGCCAATAACCGCTCAGAGTCAAGATTGGGCAAATTTTGCCCAATCATGGGCTCACAGAGCTAAGTCCCGCAGCACACTATATAAGGTTTCCACGCAGCGCTTCTGCATGCATTTCAGAGGAGATAGTTGTGTCTTGTTACTGCCGTTCTTCCACGCTACTGGGGGGGTCTGGGGTGTCTCATTTTTTATTTTTTGGGGTTTACAACTTTGTTGAAAACATTTGTGAATTAAGGTGATCATCTGTGTCTTGTCACACAGCCAGTACCACGCAGTATTTTGGGGCTCACTAATTTCTTTAAAACATTTGTGAATTGAGGTGATCTGTGTCTCGTCACACATCCAGTACCACGCAGTATTTTGGGGCTCACTAATTTCTTTAAAACATTTGTGAATTGAGCTGATCTACTGTTTCTTGTCACACAGGCAGCAAGTTTTTTTGGGGCTCACTAATTTCTTTAAAACATTTGTGAATTGAGGTGATCTGTGTCTCGTCAAACATCCAGTACCATGCAGTATTTTGGGGCTCACTAATTTATTTAAAACATTTGTGAATTGAGGTGATCTATGTCTCGTTACACATCCAGTACCACGCAGTATTTTAGGGCTCACTAATTTATTTAAAACATTTGTGAATTAAGGTGATCATCTGTGTCTTGTCACACAGCCAGTACCACGCAGTATTTTGGGGCTCACTAATTTCTTTAAAACATTTGTGAATTGAGGTGATCTGTGTCTCATCACACATCCAGTACCACGCAGTATTTTGGGGCTCACTAATTTCTTTAAAACATTTGTGAATTGAGGTGATCTGTGTCTTGTCACACAGCCAGTACCACGCAGTATTTTGGGGCTCACTAATTTCTTTAAAACATTTGTGAATTGAGGTGATCTGTGTCTCGTCACACATCCAGTACCACGCAGTATTTTGGGGCTCACTAATTTATTTAACCCCTTAATGACCCCTGACGTACCCTGTACGTCCTGTCCTCGGGTCTCCCTTAGACCCGCGGACGTACAGGGTACGTCAGCGGCGCCAAATCCCCCTCCCGCCCGATACTCACCTCCCTCGTCGGATCCCACGGCGATCTGGCAGGGAGGAAGCCTGCCCATGTGATTTACATGGGCAGGCGAGGCTGATGACGTCGCCATGCTGCGTGGTGACGTCATCAGAAGGTGCCCCCATGTGTTTCAATGGAGGGGAGGGGGGGCTCCTTCGGAGACCTCTATCTCCCCAACCATTGAAGCTAGGGAGATGCCGTTTGCACTGCTGGAGAGGGGAGAGCCTCCCCTTTCCAGCGGTGTATGGCATTAATAGTTTCGCCGCCGGATCGCTTTTCGGCGCCAATTGGCGCCAAAACGCGATTCAAACCTGGAGGGGGGCTGACAAATTGGATGTCAGCCAAGCCTCCAGGTCCCACCCCACCCACTGACAACCTCACCATATGTGTGAGGATGTCAGTGGGCCAGTTAACCCTCTAGCTGCCATGTAGAGATAAGGGGATCCTAAGGATCCCTTTATCTCCCGATCCATGGCAGCTGGATGGTCATATTTGCCATCATTTAAAAGGCCTGATTATGGCCTTTCAAATGATACCAAACATGAGCAGGTTTGGTTTTAAAAAAAAATTACAAAAAAAAATTAAATAAAAAAAAAATAATAAAAAAATTAAATAAAATAAAAAAACTTTTTTTTTTAAAATTTTTTTTGTCTGGGGGGAGTTTAATTAAATAGGACCTAGGCTGTCATCTAAAAATAATTAGCACAAAATGGTCAGAATGAGCGCAGCGCACATAGGTGAACTGTCTCAGCAGTGAAGGGGTTAAAAAGCAAACACATGTTAAAATTGGGTATTTCTAGTCTCGGGACAAAATTTTGAACCTATTTAGCCGGGGTCTTTTTGGGTGGTTGTAGATTTTGGGGATTAAATTACGAAAAATTGTGTTTTTACCATTTTTTTCCTCATATTTCATATTTTTTTTTATAGTAAATTATTCGATATGATGGAAATAATGGTATTTCTAGAAAGTCCATTTAATGGCGGGAAAAAGGGTGTATAATATGTGTGGGTCGAATAAACGAGTAAGAGGAAAAATTGTCCTAAACACTAACAGCGCAGAAACGTAAAAACAGCAGCGGTCACTAAAAGACGGATTTGTGTAAAACCGCCCGGTCACTAAGGGGTTAAAACATTTGTGAATTGAGGTGATCTTCTGTGTCTTGTCACACAGCCAGTACCACGCAGTATTTTGGGGCTCACTAATATCTTTAAAACATTTGTGAATTGATGTGATCTGTGTCTCGTCACACATCCAGTACCATGCAGTATTTTGGGGCTCACTAATTTCTTTAAAACATTTGTGAATTGAGGTGATCTGTGTCTCGTCACACATCCAGTACCACGCAGTATTTTGGGGCTCACTAATTTCTTTAAAACATGTGTGAATTGAGGTGATCTCTGTCTCGTCACACATCCAGTACCACGCAGTATTTTGGGGCTCACTAATTTATTTAAAACATTTGTGAATTAGGCTGGGGTCAGACCAGCGCACTTTTAACGTGCGTTCTGGCGCACAAAATTACGGCCGCACTAGCAGCAGATGACAGCCAATGACGGCCAATATACGATGTACGGCCGCACAAAAGTCCGGCCGTGCAACGCAAGTGGAATTTGAACGCATTTTTTTGAGAACGCAGAACCGCTAGTACTGACGTACTGAGTGCGCAGTTGCAACATAGCGGCGTGTTTGCGTGATTAGGAGATTTCAGACGCTGCTAATGTCCAGCCTACATAACGTCCAGACGCAAAAAGAGTTTTATTGACGATCCGTACAAAATCACACCCGAAAATGCGCGTCGTCTGACCGTTTTTGCGCATTCCGTGAAAAAATACATCAATGCGTTGGGACGCACTTTTTCACGTTCGCGGGGAAAAATGCTTTAGTCTGACCCTAGCCTAAAGGTGATCATCTGTGTCTTGTCACACAGCCAGCACCACACAGTATTTTGGGGCTCACTAATTTCTTTAAAACATTTGTGAATTGAGCTGATCTTCTGTGTCTCGTCACACAGGCAGCAGGTTTTTTGGGGGCTCACTAATTTATTTAAAACGTTTGTGAATTGAGGTGATCTGTGTCTTGTCACACAGCCAGTACCACGCAGTATTTTGGGGCTCACTAATTTCTTTAAAACATTTGTGAATTGAGGTGATCTGTGTCTTGTCACACATCCAGTACCATGCAGTATTTTGGGGCTCACTCATTTCTTTAAAACATTTGTGAATTGAGGTGATCTGTGTCTTGTCACACAGCCAGTACCACGCAGTATTTTGGGGCTCACTAATTTCTTTAAAACATTTGTGAATTAAGGTGATCATCTGTGTCTTGTCACACAGCCAGTACCACGCAGTATTTTGGGGCTCACTAATTTCTTTAAAACATTTGTGAATTGAGGTGATCTGTGTCTCGTCACACATCCAGTACCACGCAGTATTTTGGGGCTCACTAATTTGTTTAAAACATTTGTGAATTGAGGTGATCTTCTGTGTCTTGTCACACAGCCAGTACCACGCAGTATTTTGGGGTTCACTAATATCTTTAAAACATTTGTGAATTGAGGTGATCTGTGTCTCATCACACATCCAGTACCACGCAGTATTTTGGGGCTCACTAATTTATTTAAAACATTTGTGAATTGAGGTGATCTGTGTCTCGTCACAGATCCAGTACCACGCAGTATTTTGGGGCTCACTAATTTATTTAAAACATTTGTGAATTGAGGTGATCTGTGTCTCGTCACACATCCAGTACCACGCAGTATTTTGGGGCTCACTAATTTAATTAAAACATTTGTGAATTAGGCTTGGGTCAGACCAGCGCACTTTTAACGTGCGTTCTGGCGCACAAAATTACGGCCGCACTAGCAGCAGATGACGGCCAATATACGATGTACGGCCGCACAAAAGTCTGGCCGTGTAACGCAAGTGGAATTTGAACGCATTTTTTTGAGAACGCAGAACCGCTAGTACTGACGTACTGAGTGGGCAGTTGCAACATAGCGGCGTGTTTGCGTGATTAGGAGATGTCAGACGCTGCTAATGTCCAGCCTACATAACGTCCAGACGCAAAAAGAGTTTTATTGATGATCCGTACAAAATCACGCCCGAAAATGCGCGTCGTCTGACCGTTTTTGCGCATTCCGTGAAAAAATACATCAATGCGTTGGGACGCACTTTTTCACGTTCGCGGGGAAAAATGCTTTAGTCTGACCCTAGCCTAAAGGTGATCATCAGTGTCTTGTCACACAGCCAGCACCACACAGTATTTTGGGGCTCACTAATTTCTTTAAAACATTTGTGAATTGAGGTGATCTGTGTCTCATCACACATCCAGTACCACGCAGTATTTTGGGGCTCACTAATTTCTTTAAAACATTTGTGAATTAAGGTGATCATCTGTGTCTTGTCACACAGCCAGTACCACGCAGTATTTTGGGGCTCACTAATTTCTTTAAAACATTTGTGAATTGAGGTGATCTTCTGTGTCTTGTCACACAGCCAGTACCACGCAGTATTTTGGGGCTCACTAATATCTTTAAAACATTTGTGAATTGAGGTGATCTGTGTCTCATCACACATCCAGTACCACGCAGTATTTTGGGGCTCACTAATTTATTTAAAACATTTGTGAATTAAGGTGATCTTCTGTGTCTTGTCACACAGGCAGCAAGTTTTTTGGGGGCTCACTAATTTATTTAAAACATTTGTGAATTGAGGTGATCTGTGTCTCGTCACACATCCAGTACCACGCAGTATTTTGGGGCTCACTAATTTCTTTAAAACATTCGTGAATTGAGCTGATCTTCTGTGTCTTGTCACACAGGCAGCAAGTTTTTTGGGGGCTCACTAATTTATTTAAAACGTTTGTGAATTGAGGTGATCTTCTGTGTCTTGTCACCCAGGCAGCAAGTTTTTTTGGGCTCACTAATTTCTTTAAAACATTTGTGAATTGAGGTGATCTGTGTCTTGTCACACAGCCAGCACCACGCAGTATTTTGGGGCTCACTAATTTATTTAAAACATTTGTGAATTGAGGTGATCTGTGTCTTGTCACACAGCCAGTACCACGCAGTATTTTGGGGCTCACTAATTTCTTTAAACCATTTGTGAATTGAGGTGATATGTGTCTCATCACACATCCAGTACCACGCAGTATTTTGGGGCTCACTAATTTCTTTAAAACATTTGTGAATTAAGGTGATCATCTGTGTCTTGTCACACAGCCAGTACCACGCAGTATTTTGGGGCTCACTAATATCTTTAAAACATTTGTGAATTGAGGTGATCTGTGTCTCATCACACATCCAGTACCACGCAGTATTTTGGGGCTCACTAATTTCTTTAAAACATTTGTGAGTTAAGGTGATCTTCTGTGTCTTGTCACACAGGCAGCAAGTTTTTTGGGGGCTCACTAATTTATTTAAAACATTTGTGAATTAAGGTGATCTGTGTCTTGTCACACAGCCAGTACCACCCAGTATTTTGGGGCTCACTCATTTCTTTAAAACATTTGTGAATTGAGGTGATTTGTGTCTCATCACATAACCAGTACCACGCAGTATTTTGGGGCTCACTAATTTCTTTAAAACATTTGTGAATTGAGGTGATCTGTGTCTTGTCACACAGCCAGTACCACGCAGTATTTTGGAGCTCACTAATTTCTTTAAAACATTTGTGAATTGAGGTGATCTGTGTCTAAGTCACACAGCCAGTACCACGCAGTATTTTGGGGCTCACTAATTTCTTTAAAACATTTGTGAATTGAGGTGATCTGTGTCTTGTCACACAGCCAGTACCACGCAGTATTTTGGGGCTCACTAATTTCTTTAAAACATTTGTGAATTGAGGTGATCTGTGTCTCGTCACACATCCAGTACCACGCAGTATTTTGGGGCACACTAATTTGTTTAAAACATTTGTGAATTGAGGTGATCTTCTGTGTCTTGTCACACAGCCAGTACCACGCAGTATTTTGGGGCTCACTAATATCTTTAAAACTTTTGTGAATTGAGGTGATCTGTGTCTCATCACACATCCAGTACCACGCAGTATTTTGGGGCTCACTAATTTCTTTAAAACATTTGTGAATTGAGCTGATCTTCTGTGTCTCGTCACACATCCAGTACCACGCAGTATTTTGGGGCTCACTAATTTCTTTAAAACATGTGTGAATTGAGGTGATCTGTGTCTCGTCACACATCCAGTACCACGCAGTATTTTGGGGCTCACTAATTTCTTTAAAACATTTGTGAATTAAGGTGATCTGTGTCTCGTCACACAACCAGTACCACGCATTATTTTGGGGCTCACTAATTTATTTAAAACAATTGTGAATTGAGGTGATCTGTGTCTTGTCACACAGCCAGTACCACGCAGTATTTTGGGGCTCACAAATTTCTTTAAAACATTTGTGAATTGAGGTGATCTGTGTCTCGTCACACATCCAGTACCACGCAGTATTTTGGGGCACACTAATTTGTTTAAAACATTTGTGAATTGAGGTGATCTTCTGTGTCTTGTCACACAGCCAGTACCACGCAGTATTTTGGGGCTCACTAATATCTTTAAAACATGTGTGAATTGAGGTGATCTGTGTCTCGTCACACATCCAGTACCACGCAGTATTTTGGGGCTCACTAATTTATTTAAAACATTTGTGAATTAAGGTGATCTTCTGTGTCTTGTCACACAGGCAGCAAGTTTTTTGGGGGCTCACTAATTTATTTAAAACATTTGTGAATTGAGGTGATCTGTGTCTTGTCACACAGCCAGTACCACGCAGTATTTTGGGGCTCACTAATTTCTTTAAAACATTTGTGAATTGAGGTGATCTGTGTCTTGTCACACAGCCAGTACCACGCAGTATTTTAGGGCTCACTAATTTGTTTAAAACATTTGTGAATTGAGGTGATCTTCTGTGTCTTGTCACACAGCCAGTACCACGCAGTATTTTGGGGCTCACTAATATCTTTAAAACTTTTGTGAATTGAGGTGATCTGTGTCTCATCACACATCCAGTACCACGCAGTATTTTGGGGCTCACTAATTTCTTTAAAACATTTGTGAATTGAGGTGGTCTGTGTCTCGTCACACATCCAGTACCACGCAGTATTTTGGGGCTCACTGATTTCTTTAAAACATGTGTGAATTGAGGTGATCTGTGTCTCGTCACACATCCAGTACCACGCAGTATTTTGGGGCTCACTAATTTGTTTAAAACATTTGTGAATTGAGGTGATCTTCTGTGTCTTGTCACACAGCCAGTACCACGCAGTATTTTGGGGCTCACTAATATCTTTAAAACATTTGTGAATTGAGGTGATCTGTGTCTCATCACACATCCAGTACCACGCAGTATTTTGGGGCTCACTAATTTATTTAAAACATTTGTGAATTGAGGTGATCTGTGTCTCGTCACAGATCCAGTACCACGCAGTATTTTGGGGCTCACTAATTTATTTAAAACATTTGTGAATTGAGGTGATCTGTGTCTCGTCACACATCCAGTACCACGCAGTATTTTGGGGCTCACTAATTTATTTAAAACATTTGTGAATTAGGCTTGGGTCCGACCAGCGCACTTTTAACGTGCGTTCTGGCGCACAAAATTACGGCCGCACTAGCAGCAGATGACGGCCAATATACGATGTACGGCCGCACAAAAGTCCGGCCGTGTAACGCAAGTGGAATTTGAACGCATTTTTTTGAGAACGCAGAACCGCTAGTACTGACGTACTGAGTGGGCAGTTGCAACATAGCGGCGTGTTTGCGTGATTAGGAGATGTCAGACGCTGCTAATGTCCAGCCTACATAACGTCCAGACGCAAAAAGAGTTTTATTGATGATCCGTACAAAATCACGCCCGAAAATGCGCGTCGTCTGACCGTTTTTGCGCATTCCGTGAAAAAATACATCAATGCGTTGGGACGCACTTTTTCACGTTCGCGGGGAAAAATGCTTTAGTCTGACCCTAGCCTAAAGGTGATCATCAGTGTCTTGTCACACAGCCAGCACACACAGTATTTTGGGGCTCACTAATTTCTTTAAAACATTTGTGAATTGAGGTGATCTGTGTCTCATCACACATCCAGTACCACGCAGTATTTTGGGGCTCACTAATTTCTTTAAAACATTTGTGAATTAAGGTGATCATCTGTGTCTTGTCACACAGCCAGTACCACGCAGTATTTTGGGGCTCACTAATTTCTTTAAAACATTTGTGAATTGAGGTGATCTTCTGTGTCTTGTCACACAGCCAGTACCACGCAGTATTTTGGGGCTCACTAATATCTTTAAAACATTTGTGAATTGAGGTGATCTGTGTCTCATCACACATCCAGTACCACGCAGTATTTTGGGGCTCACTAATTTATTTAAAACATTTGTGAATTAAGGTGATCTTCTGTGTCTTGTCACACAGGCAGCAAGTTTTTTGGGGCTCACTAATTTATTTAAAACATTTGTGAATTGAGGTGATCTGTCTCTCGTCACACATCCAGTACCACGCAGTATTTTGGGCTCACTAATTTCTTTAAAACATTCGTGAATTGAGCTGATCTTCTGTGTTTGTCACACAGGCAGCAAGTTTTTTGGGGCTCACTAATTTATTTAAAACGTTTGTGAATTGAGGTGATCTTCTGTGTCTTGTCACCCAGGCAGCAAGTTTTTTTGGGGCTCACTAATTTCTTTAAAACATTTGTGAATTGAGGTGATCTGTGTCTTGTCACACAGCCAGCACCACGCAGTATTTTGGGGCTCACTAATTTATTTAAAACATTTGTGAATTGAGGTGATCTGTGTCTTGTCACACAGCCAGTACCACGCAGTATTTTGGGGCTCACTAATTTCTTTAAACCATTTGTGAATTGAGGTGATATGTGTCTCATCACACATCCAGTACCAAGCAGTATTTTGGGGCTCACTAATTTCTTTAAAACATTTGTGAATTAAGGTGATCATCTGTGTCTTGTCACACAGCCAGTACCACGCAGTATTTTGGGGCTCACAATTTCTTTAAAACATTTGTGAATTGAGGTGATCTGTGTCTCGTCACACATCCAGTACCACGCAGTATTTTGGGGCTCACTAATTTGTTTAAAATATTTGTGAATTGAGGTGATCTTCTGTGTCTTGTCACACAGCCAGTACCACGCAGTATTTTGGGGCTCACTAATATCTTTAAAACATTTGTGAATTGAGGTGATCTGTGTCTCATCACACATCCAGTACCACGCAGTATTTTGGGGCTCACTAATTTATTTAAAACATTTGTGAATTAGGCTTGGGTCAGACCAGCGCACTTTTAACGTGCGTTCTGGCGCACAAAATTACGGCCGCACTAGCAGCAGATGATGGCCAATGACGGCCAATATACGATGTACGGCCGCACAAAAGTCCGGCCGTGCAACGCAAGTGGAATTTGAACGCATTTTTTTGAGAACGCAGAACTGCTAGTACTGACGTACTGAGTGGGCAGTTGCAACATAGCGGCGTGTTTGCGTGATTAGGAGATGTCAGACGCTGCTAATGTCCAGCCTACATAACGTCCAGACGCAAAAAGAGTTTTATTGACGATCCGTACAAAATCACGCCCGAAAATGCGCGTCGTCTGACCCTTTTTGCGCATTCCGTGAAAAAATACGTCAATGCGTTGGGACGCACTTTTTCACGTTAGCGGGGAAAAATGCTTTAGTCTGACCCTAGCCTAAAGGTGATCATCTGTGTCTTGTCACACAGCCAGCACCACACAGTATTTTGGGGCTCACTAATTTCTTTAAAACATTTGTGAATTGAGGTGATCTGTGTCTCGTCACACATCCAGTACCACGCAGTATTTTGGGGGCTCACTAATTTATTTAAAACATTTATGAATTGAGGTGATCTTCTGTGTCTTGTCACACAGGCAGCAAGTTTTTTTGGGGCTCACTAATTTCTTTAAAACATTTGTGAATTGAGGTGATCTGTGTCTCGTCACACAGCCAGCACCACGAAGTATTTTGGGGCTCACTAATTTGTTTAAAACATTTGTGAATTGAGGTGATCTTCTGTGTCTCGTCACACAGCCAGTACCACGCAGTATTTTGGGGCTCACTAATTTCTTTAAAACATTTGTGAATTGAGGTAATCTGTGTCTCATCACACATCCAGTACCACGCAGTATTTTGGGGCTCACTAATTTCTTTAAAACATTTGTGAATTAAGGTGATCATCTGTGTCTTGTCACACAGCCAGTATCACGCAGTATTTTGGGGCTCACTAATTTCTTTAAAACATTTGTGAATTGAGGTGATCTGTGTCTCGTCACACATCCAGTACCACGCATTATTTGGGGGCTCACTAATTTGTTTAAAACATTTGTGAATTGAGGTGATCTTCTGTGTCTTGTCACACAGCCAGTACCACGCAGTATTTTGGGGCTCACTAATATCTTTAAAACATTTGTGAATTGAGGTGATCTGTGTCTCATCACACATCCAGTACCAAGCAGTATTTTTTGGCTCACTAATTTATTTAAAACATTTGTGAATTGAGGTGATCTGTGTCTTGTCACACAGCCAGTACCACGCAGTATTTTGGGGCTCACTAATTCTTTAAAACATTTGTGAATTGAGGTGATCTGTGTCTCGTCACACATCCAGTACCACGCAGTATTTTGGGGCACACTAATTTGTTTAAAACATTTTGTGAATTGAGGTGATCTTCTGTGTCTTGTCACACAGCCAGTACCACGCAGTATTTTGGGGCTCACTAATATCTTTAAAACTTTTGTGAATTGAGGTGATCTGGTCTCATCACACATCCAGTACCACGCAGTATTTTGGGCTCACTAATTTCTTTAAAACATTTGTGAATTGAGGTGATCTGTGTCTCGTCACACATCCAGTACCACGCAGTATTTTGGGGCTCACTAATTTCTTTAAAACATGTGTGAATTGAGGTGATCTGTGTCTCGTCACACATCCAGTACCACGCAGTATTTTGGGGCTCACTAATTTATTTAAAACATTTGTGAATTAAGGTGATCTTCTGTGTCTTGTCACACAGGCAGCAAGTTTTTTGGGGGCTCACTAATTTATTTAATTAAAACATTTGTGAATTGAGGTGATCTGTGTCTTGTCACACAGCCAGTACCACGCAGTATTTGGGGCTCACTAATTTCTTAAAACATTTTGAATTGAGGTGATCTGTGTCTCGTCACACAACCAGTACCAAGCAGTATTTTGGGCTCACTAATTTCTTAAAACATTTGTGAATTGAGGTGATCTGTGTCTTGTCACACAGCCAGTACCACGCAGTATTTGGGGCTCACTAATTTCTTAAAACATTTGTGAATTGAGGTGATCTGTGTCTCGTCACACATCCAGTACCACGCAGTATTTTGGGGCTCACTAATTTGTTTAAAACATTTGTGAATTGAGGTGATCTCTGTGTCTCGTCACACAGCCAGTACCACGCAGTATTTATTAATTTACTAATTCTATTTAAAACATGTTGAATTGAGGTAATCTGTGTCTCATCACACATCCAGTACCACGCAGTATTTTGGGGCTCACTAATTTCTTTAAAACATTTGTGAATTAAGGTGATCATCTGTGTCTTGTCACACAGCCAGTACCACGCAGTATTTGGGGCTCACTAATTTCTTTAAAACATTTGTGAATTGAGGTGATCTGTGTCTCGTCACACATCCAGTACCACGCAGTATTGGGGCTCACTAATTTATTTAAAACATTTGTGAATTAAGGTGATCTTCTGTGTCTTGTCACACAGGCAGCAAGTTTTTGGGGCTCACTAATTTATTTAAAACATTTGTGAATTGAGGTGATCTGTGTCTTGTCACACAGCCAGTACCACGCAGTATTTTGGGCTCACTAATTTCTTTAAAACATTTGTGAATTAAGGTGATCATCTGTGTCTTGTCACACAGCCAGTACCACGCAGTGTTTGGGGCTCACTAATTTCTTTAAAACATTTGTGAATTGAGTTGATCTGTGTCTCGTCACACATCCAGTACCACACAGTATTTTGGGGCTCACTAATTTATTTAAAACGTTTGTGAATTGAGGTGATCTTCTGTGTCTTGTCATACAGGCAGCAAGTTTTTTTGGGGCTCACTAATTTCTTAAAACATTTGTGAATTGAGGTGATCTGTGTCTCGTCACACATCCAGTACCACGCAGTATTTTGGGGCTCACTAATTTCTTAAAACATTTGTGAATTGAGGTAATCTGTGTCTCATCACACATCCAGTACCACACAGTATTTTGGGGCTCACTAATTTCTAAAAAACATTGTGAATTAAGGTGATCATCTGTGTCTTGTCACACAGCCAGTACCACGCAGTATTTGGGGCTCACTAATTTCTTTAAAATTTGTGAATTGAGGTGATCTGTGTCTCATCACACATCCAGTACCACGCAGTATTTTGGGGCTCACTAATTTATTTAAAAACATTGTGAATTGAGGTGATCTGTGTCTCGTCACACATCCAGTACCACGCAGTATTTGGGGCTTACTAATTTCTTTAAAACATTTGTGAATTGAGGTGATCTGTGTCTCGTCACACATCCAGTACCACGCTGTATTTTGGGGCTCACTAATTTCATTAAAACATTTGTGAATTGAGCTGATCTTCTGTGTCTTGTCACACAGGCAGCAAGTTTTTTGGGGCTCACTAATTTCTTTAAAACATTTGTGAATTGAGGTGATCTGGGTCTCGTCACACATCTAGTACCACGCAGTATTTTGGGGCTCACTAATTTGTTTAAAACATTTGTGAATTGAGGTGATCTTCTGTGTCTCGTCACACAGCCAGTACCACGCAGTATTTTGGGGCTCACTAATTTCTTTAAAACATTTGTGAATTGAGGTAATCTGTGTCTCATCACACATCCAGTACCACGCAGTATTTTGGGGCTCACTAATTTCTTTAAAACATTTGTGAATTAAGGTGATCATCTGTGTCTTGTCACACAGCCAGTACCACGCAGTATTTTGGGGCTCACTAATTTCTTTAAAACATTTGTGAATTGAGGTGATCTGTGTCTCGTCACACATCCAGTACCACGCAGTATTTTGGGGCTCACTAATCTGTTTAAAACCTTTGTGAATTTAGGTGATCTTCTGTGTCTTTTCAAACAGCCAGTACCACGCATTATTTTGGGGCTCACTAATATCTTTAAAACATTTGTGAATTGAGGTGATCTGTGTCTCATCACACATCCAGTACCAAGCAGTATTTTGGGGCTCACTCATTTCTTTAAAACATTTGTAAATTGAGGTGATCTGTGTCTTGTCACACAGCCAGTACCACGCAGTATTTTGGGGCTCACTAATTTCTTTAAAACATTTGTGAATTGAGGTGATCTGTGTCTCGTCACACAACCAGTACCACGCAGTATTTTGGGGCTCACTAATTTCTTTAAAACATTTGTGAATTGAGGTGATCTGTGTCTTGTCACACAGCCAGTACCACGCAGTGTTTTGGGGCTCACTAATTTCTTTAAAACATTTGTGAATTGAGTTGATCTGTGTCTCGTCACACAGCCAGTACCACGCAGTATTTTGGGGCTCACTAATTTCTTTAAAACATTTGTGAATTGAGGTGATCTGTGTCTTGTCACACAGCCAGTACCACGCAGTATTTTGGGGCTCACTAATTTATTTAAAACATTTGTGAATTGAGTTGATCTGTGTCTTGTCACACAGCCAGTACCACGCAGTATTTTGGGGCTCACTAATTTATTTAAAACATTTGTGAATTGAGGTGATCTGTGTCTCGTCACACATCCAGTACCACGCAGTATTTTGGGGCTCACTAATTTATTTAAAACATTTGTGAATTAGGCTTGGGTCAGACCAGCGCACTATTAACGTGCGTTCTGGCGCACAAAATTACGGCCGCACTAGCAGCAGATGACGGCCAATGACGGCCAATATACGATGTACGGCCGCACAAAAGTCCGGCCGTGCAACGCAAGTGGAATTTGAACGCATTTTTTTGAGAACGCAGAACCGCTAGTACTGACGTACTGAGTGGGCAGTTGCAACATAGCGGTGTGTTTGTGTGATTAGGAGATGTCAGAAGCTGCTAATGTCCAGCCTACATAACGTCCAGACGCAAAAAGAGTTTTATTGACGATCCGTACAAAATCACGCCCGAAAATGCGCGTCGTCTGACCCTTTTTGCGCATTCCGTGAAAAAATACGTTAATGTGTTGGGACGCACTTTTTCACGTTCGCGGGGAAAATTGCTTTAGTCTGACCCTAGCCTAAAGGTGATCATCTGTGTCTTGTCACACAGCCAGCACCACACAGTATTTTGGGGCTCACTAATTTCTTTAAAACATTGTGAATTGAGGTGATCTGTTCTCGTCACATCCAGTACCACACGAGTATTTTGGGGCTCACTAATTTGTTTAAAACATTTGTGAATTGAGGTGATCTTCTGTGTCTCGTCACACAGCCAGTACCACGCAGTATTTTGGGGCTCACTAATTTCTTTAAAACATTTGTGAATTGAGGTAATCTGTGTCTCATCACACATCCAGTACCACACAGTATTTTGGGGCTCACTAATTTCTTTAAAACATTTGTGAATTAAGGTGATCATCTGTGTCTTGTCACACAGCCAGTACCACGCAGTATTTTGGGGCTCACTAATTTCTTTAAAACATTTGTGAATTGAGGTGATCTGTGTCTCATCACACATCCAGTACCACGCAGTATTTTGGGGCTCACTAATTTATTTAAAACATTTGTGAATTGAGGTGATCTGTGTCTCGTCACACATCCAGTACCACGCAGTATTTTGGGGCTTACTAATTTCTTTAAAACATTTGTGAATTGAGGTGATCTGTGTCTCGTCACACATCCAGTACCACGCTGTATTTTGGGGCTCACTAATTTCATTAAAACATTTGTGAATTGAGCTGATCTTCTGTGTCTTGTCACACAGGCAGCAAGTTTTTTGGGGCTCACTAATTTCTTTAAAACATTTGTGAATTGAGGTGATCTGTGTCTCGTCACACAGTCAGTACCACGCAGTATTTTGGGGCTCACTAATATCTTTAAAACATTTGTGAATTGAGGTGATCTGTGTCTCGTCACACATCCAGTACCATGCAGTATTTTGGGGCTCACTAATTTATTTAAAACATTTGTGAATTAGGCTGGGGTCAGACCAGAGCACTTTTAACGTGCGTTCTGGTGCACATAATTACGGCCGCACTAGCAGCAGATGATGGGCAATGACGGCCAATATACGATGTACGGCCGCACAAAAGTCCGGCTGTGCAACGCAAGTGGAATTTGAACGCATTTTTTTGAGAATGCAGAACCGCTATTACTGTCGTACTGAGTGCGCAGCTGCGGCATAGCGGCGTGTTTGAGTGATTAGGAGATGTCAGACGCTGCTAATGTCCAGCCTACATAACGTCCAGACGCAAAAAGAGTTTTATTGACGATCCGTACAAAATCATGCCTGAAAATGTGCGTCGTCTGACCGTTTTTGCGCATTCCGTGAAAAAATACTTCAATGCGTTCGGACGCACTTTTTCACGTTCGCGGGGAAAAATGCTTTCGTCTGACCCTAGCCTAAAGGTGATCATCTGTGTCTTGTCACACAGCCAGCACCACGCAGTATTTTGGGGCTCACTAATTTCTTTAAAACATTTGTGAATTGAGGTGATCTGTGTCTCGTCACACATCCAGTACCACGCAGTATTTTGGGGCTCACTAATTTATTTAAAACATTTGTGAATTGAGGTGATCTGTCTCTTGTCACACAGCCAGTACCACGCAGTATTTTGGGGCCCACTAATTTATTTAAAACATTTGTGAATTGAGGTGATCTGTGTCTTGTCACACAGGCAGCAAGTTTTTTTGGGGCTCACTAATTTCTTTAAAACATTTGTGAATTGAGGTGATCTGTGTCTCGTCACACATCCAGTACCATGCAGTATTTTGGGGCTCACTAATTTCTTTAAAACATTTGTGAATTGAGGTGATCTTCTGGCAGAAATTTTAAATGATTATTTTTCTTCCGTATTTATCAAAGAGAAACCTATAACAGGAGACATGAAATTCATTAATAAAAACTTACTAATACAAAGTGACTGGTTGACTCAGGACAAGGTTTTGCAGAAATTAAACAATGTGAATGTGAATAAAGCCCCAGGGCCAGATGGAATTCACCCGCGAGTACTGAGAGAGCTATGTGTTAAAATATGTAAACCTCTGTTCTTAATCTTTCAAGATTCTTTTGAAAGATCTCTTATCTGGCCTCCTCTGTCCCACCTCTCCCCCTACAATCCATCCTGAACGCCTCCGCCAGGCTAATTCACCTCACCCGCCGCTCTGTCTCTGCCACTCCCCTCTGCGAGTCCCTTCACTGGCTCCCCATCCACTGCAGAATTAAGTTCAAAATCCTTATCCTTGCCTACAAAACCCTCTCTAACTCAGCTCCCCACTACCTGTCCTCACTAATCACCAAATACCCCAGCCCGCTCCCTAAGGTCAAACAGTGACCTGCGCCTAGCTTCTCCCCGCATCACCTCTTCCCATGATAGACTGCAGGATTTCTCACGCGCAGCCCCCACTCTCTGGAACGCTCTCCCTCATACTGTCAGACTTTCCCCTAACTTCTCTTCCTTCAAACGCTCCCTTAAAACGTTCCTATTTAGGGAAGCCTACCACCCAACTCACTGACGCAACCATCAATCACTCTCACCTTACAGTCCTCTCCTCCTGTTTCCAACCCCAACCCTCCTAGATTGCGAGTTCCTATGGGAATAGGGCCCTCATCTCCTCCTGTACTGTTTGTCAAATGTTGTTCAATATATTGTAACCCTGTCTATACTGTGTTTATTGTACAGCGCTGCGGAATATGCTGGCGCTTTATAAATAAAGAATAATAAGAATAATAATTCTTTTCTTTCAGGAATAGTACCAGAGGATTGGAGAAAAGCTGACGTGGTCCCTATATTTATGAAAGGTTTAAAATTTGTGCATGGGAATTATAGACCTGTGAGCTTAACATCTGTGGCTGGGAAAGTATTCGAGGGGTTACTAAGGGATAATATTCAGGAATTTATTGAGAGGTATAATGTAATTGGCAAAAATCAGCATGGTTTCATGAAACACAGATCATGTCAGACTAACCTAATTACGTTCTATGAGGAAGTAAGTAGAAGTATAGATCAGGGGGTCGCAGTGGATGTGATTTACTTAGATTTTGCCAAAGCTTTCGACACAGTTCCACACAAAAGGTTACTATTTAAATTTATAAAAATTGGTCTAGATGAAAATACTTGTTCTTGGATAGAAAACTGGCTAAAAGATAGGGTACAGAGAGTGGTCATAAATGGTACATTTTCAAGATGGACACCAGTGGTAAGCGGTGTCCCTCAGGGGTCTGTTATGTCGGGTATATTACACAGAAAAGGAGAATTTTAAAATGGATGTTTGTAGCCATTTTGTTTTAAAGACAGTTTTTCTTTCAAAATTTCTCTACATTTAGAAATGAACGGAGTTTTTTTTTTTTCTTGTTCTCAAACAAAGTTCATTCCTGGGTGAAGTCTATCCAGACATGAAGGAGTTTAGAATAAATGAATGTGAGATAATGTTAAGACGTGTCATAAGTAAATTTATTGGTTTAGTCTAAGTTTTTAAAACAAAAGAGATTTTGTTTCTTTTGGGTATAGGAATAAGAGAAAATATTCTGTAATGTAGAAACTTATATTCACAAAATATATGTTTATAATCAAGGTATATTTTATTATAATTACAGTGTGAAATATACACTCCAAAATATTGTAGAAAGTATATAATTGGTAAATAATAAAAATTACTAAAGAATATATTCTGTGAGTTAACCAGGAAAGAATTTAGCTGATCTAAGCAACCAAAAGGGAGTGAGAATAATAAATCAGATGACAGACACTGTGTCCAGAGACAGTCTAGTAGTTAAAAGACAAGGTTCTTTGTTAAGCCAGTCTGACCTTTTTGACCCGAGATAAGACTATTAAAAAAGAAATAGTGGAATTAATGGAATTAATATAAGAAGTGCAATACTGCCCTCTAGAGGATAGTAAAAATAATTAACCATGACGTCAAATTGGGTATAATAGGCGGCAAAGGTTCTTTTGTAAGTCAGTCAGAGATTCCAACAGACATCAGACTCACATCGCCATGCACTCAGACATTCATTATACATGACATTCTGAGAAGTCGGGAGATTCCAGCGGAGAGGCTCACATCGCCATGCACTCAGACATTCATTATATATGACACTCTGAGAAGTCAGAGATTCCAACAGACAGAGACTGACATCAGACTCACATCGCCATGCACTCAGATCCCAAGACATGAGGCAATCAATATTCTCACCAAATCTCTAACTCACATGCATTGATTATCTAATATCGATAATTTTCACATATTCCAAAACAAAGCATCACATAGAAAATTCCAAGGCAGACTCATCAACATCCAAATTGGACAGGTAATGTATGAAATAAGGAATTAATGTAAAAATATATTTGTAGAGATTTTGCAACGTAGACTGAGACTTCTCGGATACAGTTAAAATCCAAATTCTAAGTAATTCTATTCTGCAGATAGAAATATGAAGAAGTGGATATAAGGATTTATTCCTAAAGACATGTTGCAAGATTGATACCAATAATATATATTGAATTGGAAATTACTGTGATTAAAATTAAGAAGCAAGGAATTATATAACTACAAATAAAAAAGCAAAAGATTAGAAGTTTAATTCTCGAGATTAGGGGAGGATTCACTAAATAAGTTTTTATTACTTATTATTAAATTAGCTCATCTTTTGTTGATCATGTAGCAGAGATTATATATATATCTATAAGAGCTGGCTGGTTAAACATTGTTTGCTGGAAATGCATGTTGTATTAAGCAGAAATTTATTAACCATTTGTGTATTAGTTACTAACTGATAAGGAAATGATATTAATCATATATGCAGTTACTAACCGGAGATACATATATTGTGAAGCTAGTTTTATATATGCTGTTGGATTGTGGTTTATAAATTTTGTTTATGATATGAATTTGAAATTCTTTTGTATACAAAATAAATATATAAATATATTTTATCCGATTATTGATTATTGTATTTTTAAAGCAAACACAGACAGTTAAAGAATTCAGGATAATTTCTAAGAGATAGAGACGATTGAAGTTGTGTCTCGTATAAATTTCTTATGAAATAATAATCCCTGATATATTGGAGACAACTGCCGAGGTAGGTCCAGTAAGTCCAATATAGACATATTGGAGGCTTGGCTGATAATCCAATATATACAAACGTGTTGTATTCACGTGCAGAGATTATATCCGTCAAATTGGAGGCACTGTTCCGAGATTGTAGTTTTTGTTTGGAATATAATTGTCAGTATTGTCTAATTAGACAGAGATAAATATACATATATATATTTTGATTCTTGTTGTATTTTGACTTGTGGTTTTTACGGTTATCTACTAAACAGTGTAAAAATGTCAGAGTCAGAAACTGAGACTCAGGAAGATGTAGAGATACATACTAATCAAAATATTGATAGATGTTATGTCTTATCTAAAGGACAAGTTACACGTCACAGATGATTTATTTGAATGGATAAAAGAATTGCAAGCAAATATATCGAATTATATTGATTCAATCTGGTCAGATCAATCAAATTTTCTTGAGTGTTTGCGAAAGATAAGTGCAGCCACAAATAAAAAGACAAAGAAATGTTTGCTTTAAAAAATTGTGCCTGAATGCAATATACTTGATCGCAGAAATGAACAGAGATTGAATTGATGACAAAGAAACCAGAGACAGATTAGAAAATAAAAATTGTGACTTGCATGAAACCGTAAATAAATTAAAAGATGAGTCAGAACGAATAATAATGGAATTGAAGGTGTATGCTAAGATAAAGATCAAATGCAAGATGAGATTGCTCAATTATCCAAATTAAATAAGGAGCTAAACAAACAATTGGCGAGAATGAAACGCGAACATGAGAAATTCGCTGATGAGTTACGTCAGGTTGAAACGGATGT